>KB698537.1:0-28027 GCA_000349165.1 Anopheles christyi
GGGAGGAAGACATAAAGTACTATGTGTTTGGTTGGGACTTTGCTGTCGTCGTCGAGTGGCGAAATATGGCAGGTTGTATCGGATACAAGACAAATTATAAGAATAGCAACACACACACACACACACACACACACACACACACACACACACACACACACACACACACACACACACACAAAACCTTATCCCTTTGGACCGATCTCTTCTGTCCATCCTGACCGTATATGTATGCAAGCGCGAGATCATACTGCTTGCCAGTTCAATGCCCTAGCACCTCCATTCCTTTGCTTCCCTCGGCGAGATCGTACGGTGTCGGAGCGATATGCTTCAATGACCTTGGGCAGTTTGGAGATGGCCGTGAGAGGCATCATTCTGCCCGCAGGCATCACCGTACGAGATGAGCCGTACCGTACGATACGGAACGGGTAAAGCACGCCCTGTGGTGAGACCAGTGATGAGTACACCAAGAATAGCTTCAGGTTTTGTTGTTAGATAAACACTCCCTGCCCACAAAAATGGTGCGATTGTTGGGGGAGGTAAAGATAACAAAATAAAACTAAAAAAATATCGATATCCGAGATATCGGCAGGCGTATCTGTTGCGTAAAGTTTGGGATGGAGGAAAAACAAAAAAAACGATCAAAGAGGTAGTAGGTTGGGAAAAGCAATCGAACCGCACACACACCCACCAAGTACGTAGGCTAGCACAAAAATAATCTAACGGCACTCTCGGTTAAATGTGGCCGGATCGATTCCAGCATCCAGCGCGTGTACTCTTCAATCCACAATCAATTGTTGCTTGGTACATTTTTTTTTCGTTATTGTCTGAAACAGTGGTTGGATCAAAAAATCAAATCATCTCCTGCAGCCGATCAGAAAAAAACCCAAAACAACGGCGATTCATGATCGGTATAGAGTAAATCTTTCCACAACAACAACAAAAAAACAAAAAACAAGCTAAATGTACCCTGCTCTCCCATCTCAAACGTCCGGTGTGTAACTTTCTTCGCAAACACTGCCCCAGCCCCAGCGTCGGGAGTTAGTAGTAACAGTGCATAAAACCAGCGAAAACTCAACACTCACGGATCGCAAAACAAAAATCTGCATACCACCGTTTGGCTGTCCGTGCTCTTACCCAAGCTTTTCCAGGCTAGCACATCATTATTAACCCCCATTCCGAGACACACTTCTTCCCCGAGTGCCTGCGTTTCTAATGGGTGAAAAGGGGTGGCAGGTAAAGTAAATACAGTATCACATACCACTTGATCGATTCCGGTCGGATTGATGCTAATGTTGCAAAAAAATGTTGCTGCTGCTGCTGTTGCTGCTATCCGGACCGTCTTGCAGTTGGATGCAAATTGTTCCTCCCCCGGACGGCTTGCCTTGGGCCGGATGTTGTGTCACCGATTCTCGATACCGGACCGTTTGACCTGCACGCTATCTTGCCACGGGTAAAATGGACACACTGGCACACTGGGACGAAAAACTGGCACGGAGACGACGGTGTACGCACGCGAGAGCACGATTACTTAACGCGGGCGCGCGCTCGGATGGTGATCACTATGCCACAATTATGTCGCTCGCTTGTCCCAGAGATTCTCGCTGCTCAACTCGACACCTGCTAACTGCCGCGATGCGACCCGGTTCTCATGCACAAGCACACTTTGGGGGGGGAATCACTTGCGCCCTAGAACGGGATGTCTGAAGATGGCTCCACCGTTGGTGGTTTGGAAACGTAAGGCAAGCAACAAGGGAAACACAGACACACGCACACACATACACAGTCTTGCAGTCTGCACAATGTGTCACCAAATGTGAACCAAAAACCCCTTGGAAGCTGCGCGTTGCACGTACACGGCTTACGTCTGGACCGCTTGATGGACGGAAGTGAAATGATCGCTCGCCTCAGCCAGCCCGTCGGTAATATAGCGTGTGTTGCCGCTTTTCGCACCGTGCTGGCGCTCACTCTCAGACAATGGTGAGGTTTCGGAAGGGGATGAGAGGGAGCTGGTGGGAAGGTTTTGTTGCCAGCTCCAGATCTTCCGAAGCGAGCAAACGATCGAGATCCACCGGACCGGGGGATCGGTTCGTTCTTGGCGCATCGGTTTTGGCTCTCGCGTCTTTCACCATCACTTAAGCTAACTGCGCTTTGGGGTGGGTTGTTCGCTCTCTCTCTACCACTCTCTCTTTCTCTCTGTCCTTTGTGGTTGCTCATATTTCGTAAGTTAGTAGGGGCTTCAGTGGCTTCTTCTTGACCGTTTGCCAATTTTGTTTCCTATTCTCAATGCTCCCTGTTCCCTGTTTTACATTCTCCCTTCTTTTTTCCATCTATTTGTTTTAACGCAAACTCTCAGCTGATCGGACACCTTTTTGGGCGGTTGGTTTGCAGCGTGAGCAGAGAAAAGCTTTCGAAAAATTATGAGAAATTGCATGCTCGTGTTTTTTGGAAGGCCCATACGCTTCGCTGGAAATAATAATAATCAGTTTTTATTGTTGGCTGCAGCCCGGTGGTCTAATGAATGACGCGCCGGCTCCTGTAAAGGCCGGACGTAGTTCAATTCTCACCCGGACTGTCCCCCCGTAGCAAGGCCTGACTATCCGGCTACGTGGTAAAACATAAGTCTAGAAAGCCTGTGTAAGGCCGGCATGACCTCGTAGGTCGTTTACGCCAAGCAAGAAGAAGATATTTTTGGCTAGTAAATATTTTCTAATTTCATCCTCATCCTCATCGGTAAAGATCAACGTGCTGTTTAAGACGCAAATACAATAAAAAAGGAGTTTGCATTGACAGCACACCAACAAACGATGTATGACGTGATTAAATTATTCGCAGTATGCAATCCTTGCAGTAGTCACAATTTATTGTTGTTTTTTTTTTTTTGTTCTTTTGGATCTAGCGCCGCCAAGATTGCTTAATTATTTTCGATTCCATTTGCAAAACCGTTGTAAACTGTAGCTTAAGTGTGCGTAATTAGTGGGATAGATGAATTGGCTTCTTTTATTTCTTGTTTTTTCGACAGCGCGCACTAATTGCGTCCTTCATCTACATTCTAACGGAAGATGAGCTCATTTCGGAGTGGCAAAGGAATGGTTAGGACGGGAAACACTCGCTTCATTTCTATGTTTACTCCCCGTGTTTTTAGATGTTCATTCATTTGGCCTGTTGTGAAGTGATAAAGTGCGAAGCAATGGTTGATGTAATGAATAGTGATAAAGTCAAATCTAATTAGCAAGCACCAAGCTAGGAAGTTGGACGTGTTATCGTGTTACAAATTTAATTTGTATAACTGGTATAACGCAGGTAGTCATTATGACGATGGCAATAAAAATTACTAATAAAACGTATGTGTATGATGAAGGCAACACATATTTAAATAATGTAATGCAAAAATTGTCGTTATCTTCCGGGGCTTTGGGACATTATAAAGATTTGCTAACGAAAGAACAGGTTCGTCGTTTGTTAGAGTTAAGTCATACGAAACATTCGATTATTTCATTCGCTGGTTTATAACATTCAATACTTAATTATTAACTTCAATACTTCGTTATTTATTTATTTCTTCTGAAATGACGGCTGTATACACTTTATATATATTATGCTTTCATTGAAAACAAAAAAAAACATTTTGCTACAACGATACGAACAATAGGTTTTATAAAAATTTGAGACATTTTTTCTAAAATATTTTGCTTACCGGTTCGCCACTTTCTCAACAACTCATAAAATGCATAACAAAATTGGACAATTTTTTATATCTTGGTTTATTCGAAACTTCACAACATTAGACTTTACGTGCCTATTCTTATCATAACGGCTTTCTCATCTCAGCATAGCATGGTCACAGCAGTACCCTAAAAGAATGCAATCTAAGAATGAGACTAGTTGCCACATCGGTTCGGTTTTAGAGGCTATAAAAACATTTTGCAAATAAAAACCATCGTCACACTCTTAACACTATCCCGATCTAGGACCGTCGCAGCTCATTTTTTCTTAAACATTAATCTTTCCCCACATAAATTCCCCTCTCACATCCTTCCCAAAACATAAAAAGTGTAATGCTTCTTCAAATTTCCCAACGTAAACATTCTTATCCCACCGGCATGATCCACTTTGATGTGCAAAAATAGAATAAAATCGCAGTAAAGGCACCCCTAAAATCATTGGCCAAAAAATCAGCACCACTTTTTTACCAACGATCCATTCCATCTATTGGCCATTGTGCAAAACCTTTGACCTGTTTCTCTACACCTTTGGAGTGGACCAGTTCACGGGTACACAAAATGGCACATTATGCATGAGCATGAACACCTGACGCGTCGAGTAAAATAAGGGACAACTCTCACATTCAAAAACCGCCCCACCACTCGTTCGGATGCTCTCGATAGTTTCAGTTTCGTTTGGACAACGCCCAAAATGTACAATGACAAATCTAAATTTCAATGAAGCAACGAGGGAAAAGCTTTCCCTCCCACATACAGAATTGAGAAAAAAGAGGTAAAGCTACCCTTGTAAGATTCATGGGAAGTGCTGACCCGGCGGGAAGACACTGACAGAACACCGGCCACAATGGGCGGCAGATTAATGCCCGAAATCAAGCATTACCTGTTCGCTTTTACCCACGGTCACGTTAGAAGTATCAACGGAAATCACTCAAAACGTAGGCAAACCAGTGCGCCGATTCGGGTGATGCTGCTTCTCTCTCTCTGTCTCTCTCTCTCACACACACACTCGGTACGCTCCATACTGGAATGGGAGAAGAAAAACTGCCCCGCCACAATCCATGGTGGACGCTCTGAAAACTGGACCGCTCCGGTGGACTGTGGACCGGTGAATTGTGAAAGCATTCCAAAACGGAAATAATGCATTTTTTCCGGAATTCATTATCGTTCCGGGAGTGGCCCAATGAGTGTTTGCCGATTTGTGCCCAGCCAGTAGAGGACTAGTGGCACCAGAGACTGACCGGCCGGTGTTGATGATGATCTTGTTCCTAGTCCGCAACCCCTCAACCGTGTTTTTGGGTATCTTTTCTTTAGGGGAAGGTGATGGAGCGGATGGCTAACTGTCTGTCGGCGGGCTGGTTAACGGAGCAAATTTGCGCATTTCGTATGCCCTGGTGGGACGTCACTTAAACGGAAGGAAGGCAATAGGAGCTACAAACGAATAAATGAGAGAAGTTGCTAGGGGAGGTAGTTGATGGGGTTGGAAGAGTGCAAAAAAAGGCCCAGCAGAAACAACTACACAAAACACACAGACCATTAGCGGGAAGGAAAGCAAATGAAGAACGCAAGTGTTGCAAGCAGGGTTGCAAAAACAACAAGGCATTGCCACTTTAGCTAGTGAGATGAGGCCAGCAGCACCAGGCACAAACAGTCAAATGAAAGACTTTTCCATGCTCAGTGCAATCCCAAAAATAGATAAAAGGGGTGGGTGTGGGGTGGACAAAGGAAGAAAAAAGGAAAATAATCGGACTGTCTGTACGGTAAACCTAAACTAATCACCCTTCCCAGTGCTGTAGGGATGGGAAAGGGGATACACTCCATGCTCTCATCACCAACGTAAAAAGGGAAAAAGGCGGGAACGCCCTGAGACGGTGTGCGAATATAGAGCACCTACGCAAAGACTAGTGAAAACCGTGGAAAAGCGCTGTTGTCTCACCGAAAAGGGTAAATGGAAGAACAATAAAAAAAAACTTCAACTTTATATCCAAACCTCGAGTATGTGTCAAGAACCGTTTCGACGGAAAGTGCATTTCGGTGCCGAGTGTAGCAACGGGGCACACGCACATGGAGAAATGAAAGAAATGGCACCCACACCAAGCGCATGGAAGGCATTGCCTTGTAATTAAAACAATTTCGAACAATAGCTCAGATCTTTAACAGGTTTTTACAGCGACCGCCGCATTCGTTTGCTGTCTCTTCGCAGACTGCACTCCCTCGCATGAACCCTCCTCCCCCTCCCATCCCCCCTTCGGTAAATGCATCTTCCTGGAAGCAACGGGAGGTGAGCGAGCGAAGTTACGCTATGTTGATAAGTGATTTATTAACCACTTCTTTCCGTGATTCTCGGTCTGCGCATCTAATTATGCTAAAGCTAACAATCATTCACTCGCTCGCCCATTCATCGGCTAGTGTGGCCACGGGTCCCTCTTGCTTTTTTCGCACAGTGGGTGAAAAATGTGGTCTTTCGCTTGCTTCGATGATTTAAGTCACGCTTTGCAATGGTAACACATACGTTTGACAAACCATGTGTAATGACTTCCCTTGAAATTGAAGGACTTAAATTAGATAAATAAGTTTGCAAAACGATATCAAGATAAAATTGAGAAAAATAAAGATAAGTTTGAGACAGACGCGATTCGAACCCAAAAAAAAACAAAAAAAAAACATTTGAAACTTTTACATATACAACCGAAGTTAGTAAAAACGTGTTTGAACAATTTTGCCAATTATGCGTGTTTTCGTTAGCATCATTGTACGCTTAACGGATGGACAAATAAACAACCAAAACTGATCCTAATTCTGGCTTTAAAACTAAAAAATTCAAAAACTGTCTTAGGAAAGAGGAAAGTTATATAAATTGTATTAAGGGAGAGCCGAAGATAGCTGGCTTGTAGACTGGCCGATTGGCCCAAATATTATGGTCATTGATTATTGGTTTAAAAAGTTGCCTAGAATATTTTTAAATTCTAATTTATTTCCAAAGCACAGGAAACTATTTGATGTATTTTTCATAAGGAATTTTACAGTTCAGGTTATCCATAGGGTTAATTTATTATTTTTCATAGTTTCTAGAGTATTGATGCGTATTGCGAGCGAAATTTACATATTTTATTTCAAAGAGGCATTTTGTTCTGCCCGTTTGCCACTGTTCTAGAGGACACGCGGTGAAAGCATTGGAAATGAAGTCGGTTTAATGTCGTGTTGTGTGGTTCTGGTGCTGTCTATTTTCCGCCTTTTCCCGAGCAACCCGAGAGAGGATGAACCAGTTGCAATCCGATCCTCGACTATGGTTATAAGCGTTTGTTCATCCAGATCACCACACCCCTACCGATTCTACGAAAAGCGGCCCACCCTGAAGTGCCAATCGGTAGTGACGCTCGCTCTTATTTTAACCACCCTAATTGGGAAAAACTGCACTACGACGAGGGAGAGGGAGCGGTGCGTGAAGCCTTCCCCAATAGATTTTAAAAGATCTCTACGGGTAGCTGAATTCATTGCTTGCTGACGCTTGCCTAAACAGACGGTCGCTGGTCAATGGAACGATGCGTCAAAGTAGTCAGCCAACGATCTACTAACAATATTCTAAGAATTTGCTGGAAGCGAGAAAAAAAGAAACGGGAGCGTAAAGCTTAAAACAAGCAACAAAAAACAAAAAAAAAGGGAGTGTGTGCGTGGGGTTTCTGCTTTACCCCATTACGCGATGCATGTTAATGATCGACATTCTTTGTGGCCATAATGATCAGTTGATGAGAAATACAGATTTTCATTCTGCTCCTCAGGCGCTTAAATTGGAAGTATGGTTGAGCGCGTAAAAATACAATTACTTGGGTAAGTGGTAATGATGGATGCGGTTGTGTTGCGTGCAGTGGATAGGTATCGAATTCCATTTTACTCCTCTATTTAATGAATAATCTGATTCGGTTTCGGTTGAAGCAATGAAACAAAGACGCTTTGGATATACTTAATTGACAATAAATATGTTATTACTACGAATGACTACGAATATCTTTGTGCATATTTACAAATAAACTGTAAATTGTGTTACTCCTTTAAAAAAACCGTTCAGACTACAACCTCGTTGGCAGTGCTTAGCTACGTTCACAACACTACTTCATCCGATTCAGGACAAAGTCACACACTACAATCAAACCCTTCTGGTATGGTGATTCTCCAATTTGGGAAGCGAGCCGCCGTGCTTCGACGCAGTGCTTACGGGCAAGGAAGCGTGTCTGCTCAAGCCCTTCCGATCGGTGCACCAGCTCGTACGCTCGCTCAATGTCACCCGCTCCGCGGAAACGACGTAAAATCATCGGATTCAGCTCGGGAAACTTTTCGCAAGCAAACAGTACCGGTGCCGTGGCAAGCCCCAGCTTCAAATCGACCGCTGCAGGTTTACCCATCGCTTCCGAGCTTGACACAAAGTCCAGCAGATCATCTACCAGCTGGAAGGCAAGTCCAACGTTCCGCCCGTACTGGAAGCTAACCTCCACCATTCGTTCGTCCACAGCGGTCAGTACTGCCACCGCCTTCAAACTGTTCGCTATCAGTGATGCTGTCTTCCGGTACGACCTGGCAAAGTAATGCGCAAAGCGTTCGTTTTCCGTTTCCTTCGTAACCAGCTGCATCAGCTCACCCTGGACCAAATCGGCAAGAATCTGGCTAAGAATGAGTGTCACATCGTTGTGACGCAGCCGTGCCAACATCATCGAAACAACGGCCAGGATGTAATCGCCGGCTTGGGCCACCTGTTGCTGATTCCACAGCACGTTAACACTCGGTTTGCCCCGCCGTGCAAAGGACTGATCGATCACGTCATCGTGCACCAGGCTGGCCGTGTGAATCATCTCCGATATCATTGCTACTTGTCGCTGGCCCTTCGTTATGGTGCTGTCGCTTTTCAGTGCCTTCGCCATCAGTAAGGTTATCATTGGTCGGAATGCTTTGCCCTGTCCATCGAAGTAGTACGTTGCAATTTTACCCAGCTCGGGATGGTTTGTGGCGAGAACGATTTCCTGCCTAATGTCTTCGTAAATGTTTTTTAGCTCTTCCTCAAGCAGTACGTACGGATCGATGGGTTCATGTTGCTTTGTGCCACCCTGCTGCTTTGTATGCACGGAACTGCTTTTCCGATGGAGCAGTGGCCTACTGGTATGCGTTCCACTGAAGTACACCGGGTCTGATAAATTTCGGTGGAAATTTTCACAACCGGTACAAATAAAGCGTTTGTTGTGTTGATAACCAACAACACTGCGTGGAATGGCCATCACTATCGTTGGTGTCCTCCATCTAGCTGTGTTACCGCGGCACAACTTGTGTGCAGCAATCCTGGATGACAGCAGGAAGGCTTGTTTTTGCAGCGAAATCATTGGCTGACTAACTAGAAGAAGAAGAGTAGAATGAAAAGTAAATAACAAGTTTTCAGATGCTGGAAGCTTTTGATGATAGAACCTATTTTGCGTTAACTCATACTTGAAAGTCATTCATAATATTCATGTACGTGTATTCATGTATTGTTATTGAATTATGCTGATTGTATTTTTTTATGTTAATAAACATTATGCACCTGAGTGCTTCAGATACATGGTCCAAACTTTTATGCAATACTAGTAGGCTATCAGTTAATCAAAAGCAGATAACGAAAGATAAACATGTTCAGCTTACCATCGATTCGAAGGTTAATAACAGCATTGCTCTCACCGTAAGGACCTATCAAACTGCGTGTCAAAACAAATGGAATTACATAATGTTCCATAAGGACAGTTGCGGCGTTTGAAAGCGGAGCGACCGGAATAAACATGTCTATTGCACATGCGTATGCCGTACGTGCGAAGGTAAACAATTGCGACAGGGTGGTACACAGGCAGGTTGCATTGCATTAAATAGAGAAACAATTTAGTTTAGCCAACAATTCGTTCACATAATTGTTATGAATATGAACTGTGGGAAAATTATGACACAAAGTTAAAATACTTTGGCTCATCACATATCTATAATGATTTAACACTTGGTTTTTTACTTGGATTTTGAATATACAGTTGATCAACATGGAAAAGAGAAAATTTTAGTTTTTCCATATGCTTTATATCTACAGACTAACGCATTGTCCTTAATAATAGCAACAAATAGCAATAAATAAAGAAAACACAATTATAAACGATTCATAACTCACCGCCGCACGTACATGCACACGGCGTACGTAAACGGCCAATTCAACCTGTTCGCATGAACTACAACGTATCATTTCGGAAATCACATCACATCAAATTAGTGGAACGGCACATAGTGGACCGAGCGGTACCTCGCATTGTCCCGTTCATTGTCCCAAACAGCGACAACAATAACAACAACAACGAAACAACCATTTAACAACCATCAACCCTTGTCGCATTCTGTTTTGATGAATGGTTATTAAAATTCTAATTGACTTGTTTTCCATTTACAATTACATCATCGTAAAACAAACAAAAAAACAAACACACAATTCGATCAGTCCAGGTTTCCGGGCAAACGTAAACTAGTTTACACCACCCAAGCAGAAACCGATGCAACCCCCGGGAGAAATCGATCATTTCGTCATAAACTTATCATTACTCGGCATTCCGATCAACCGTTGCATCCGTGTGCGCCCTTCAAAAAGCGCCACCAAATCCATTTATACTCCCGCGTGTGGCCAGTGTGGGCCTACGAGAGGGAGCGCAAGCGCGAGCGCTCGTTTGGTGACCATAAATAAGAAATGGAACCACCAACACGGCGACAACGGTGATGAGGCTCCATCGGTCGGTGGCAAAAATGAAGATATTCTCGACATAATATACCCAACAGGGGGGTAAAGTCGCGGAAACGGAGAGACCTAGAGCGACCATCCATAAACTAAAACGTGAGCCAACTCAGTCGGAGATCAGGGCAAATGGACCGCCCGTCCGGCAGAGTTTGTGATTTGTGTTCGTTATACCTGTGCTGACGTTTATTCCCTCGCTTTTTTTAATGGCTTGACTGCTCGGAAGTTTGTATACCACCATCCCAAAAGGGTGCCCAAAACTTTCCGCTAATGGATGGCCTGGTAAGCAAAAATCAGACGCGCGGCGTTGGTTCCTGTCCTCGGCACTGGATTGCATGGATGCGATGCAACTCCCAAACCCATACAGATGGGGGATTAAGTTTTACCAAGCGCTTTAGGTGTGCCATTGGGTCAGTATGCTAATTTTGCGTTATTATTTTCCACTCCGCTTTCGAAAGAGGGAGGGAAAGAGAGATAGAGAGCGAGAGAAAGGAGGTAGACGTCATCTTAAACAGGTGGAATTAATTTGTACCAAGAGTTAACTCTGGCAAAGATGAGCCACCAGTTCAGCAAACCAAGTCATCTGAAGTGATTAACGCGCAACTCTGACAAATGTCTTACTTTCTGTTCTGAATGCGACAAACTCCAAAAGCAAAACACCAACTTCACCCACCGGCAGGAATGAATGAGTCGTCCCGGAGCTTGGGAATTGGTTCCCGAATGACCAAAATGAGCCTACTGTTTTGCTGGGGGAATGAATTGACGACATTAAAATTGGTGACATTCTCCAAATCGCCTCATTTTGACGATGAGGCGCACAGTTGTTCGGTGGTCCATCGCAGCCAATGTTTCGACGACCGGAATGACAATTGAAATGGATACATCTTCCAGGCTGCAGAGTGTTCGAACGTTCCCAGACTTGATAATGAGCCAAATGAGTGGGGACGAACATTTCTCGTAACGCAATGCACAAGTGTATTGTTTAACAAGTACTGTTAGCTTTTTGGTGCTCATTTGAAGCCTGATGTCGAAGACGAAGATTTGAATATTCATTACAAACGGTGTTGTTGTTGACTTTTTTATTTTTGCGATTCCGTGATGTCCGGTACCGAACGTTCTTTCGAAGCAAGAAGTTTGTCGTGTGTCTTCTAGAAGTGAAATTGTCTTATGTCATAACACGTTAGCAATGGAACCTTCCTCACAACAGTGCGTGAATATTTGCATCTTTACCGACCTTATTTATAGCGCCCCCCTGGACAATAAACCATCTAGCTGTGTAATTGAATAAATGGATCGGGTAAGAAATGTTGACACCCAGGGAAAGATTGTCGTAAAACAAAAGTTGGTTGGAGAAGATATTTATATCACGTTTTCTGAAAATGATCCACAACCCTCTTTAGATTGGGACGTCTTCATTAATCATAGCAGTTGGCTGCTTTCTGCTTCGTTTCTAGCCTTTTTCCTCTGCCATTCGTGACGAGCGTTTAGTATCGCGTCATGGGATGCGTTCAGAGGGTTCATGGCCAACTAGAAACACCTCCCAAAACAGGCTGCCTTTTGCTTTCGATCACTTACGAAAAGCACACCTTTTCCCAACCTAATTTGTGCTCTAATTAATGCAAATCGAATCACAATCCTCGGTGCTTTATCATCACAGCCATTAGCCATTTCTACAAGGGTGAAGGTTAACGAAGTGGCTGATCCACTTCTGGTGCTACTGTTGTCTGTCCCGGAAGCGAGAAATCGCACGATAATGATCGCGTGATGTACGATCATGTTTATTCGAAGGGTGGAGAACACGGTGACGAGTCCTGTCAATCCTTTCTGCTCCATGTAATAGCGCCACACACACAAACACACGCAAGCACGCACATTAACCAAACAAAGCAATTCAACATGGGAAAAGTATTAAAAGGTGGGAAGGGAAAACACGCCAAGCCAAAACGCAAACAGATAGTTTCTTTTCAGTATCCGCAAGCGAACGCTGCAGAGCGTTCGGCGAGCTATAAATGTTTGAAAAGATTGATGACTTTTAATTTGATCGCTATTCATCGGTCGAGTAGACGATTCTTTCGCTCGAACAGGGAGCAGTATAGGACAGCATCTTCACATCTCAGTGCACTCGCAAATCGCCACAAAATGGGGTCAAATTCTTGCCGCTCTAAACACGCGTGGGGTGGCCTCCCGTTTCCCTCTAGACGCTTCCTATGCCTGAGATAAGTTTGTTGCAAACTACGGCCAATTGAAGTAACTGGAGCCGGCTACACCATGTTTTTATCTTTCCTTTTTTTTTTTGCGGAACATAACGAGGGTGGTGCGGAAAAACAAAGCTCTCACCACTCAGTGACAGGCGGTTGACATGTTGACATGATACGCAATCACTTCCATGCTTACGCACCGGCCAAAACGGGAGCTTTGAGGTTTTGGGGTTTTTGCATCCTTCGCATAGCACGCCACCATTAAAACCTCTACAGCTTCCTTCCCATCCGAGTTGAGGCGGGTTTTGTGTCATTTGATTCACTCACTCCGGCCCGCTCGGGCAGTACCGCGCATCATCCATCACACGCGCGACTGCAAATCAATGGCTGCACATAATTCAGCACCCAGTAAACAGTTAGACCGAGAAGCCGCCCGTTTGCTGATTACACTGTTCGCGTGGTAAAGTCACTCAGCCTCTCTGGTCCCGCATCACGTGCAGTTTTGCGCCACCGCGTACAGTATTTCCCACGCGGGCACACCAAACCGCAGAATGGATTTAATTATATTCTCGTTCATTCGACTGCTCTCCCCTATTGCCGACCGAGTGCCAGATCGGCTGACAAAGATTTCAACCAAACAGGGTTGGCAGGCCGGGTGTCCGCACTCGCTTCCCTTTTTTCGTCTATTCTGTGTACCTTTTCGATGCCAACGATGCTTCATGTTTGGCTTGTTCTTTTCCTTCGTATCCTTCCACCTACACATCGCAGTGTACCGGTGTGTATTTTTTATTCCTATGCCTAACTCTACTATCCCGTTACCACAACCAGCAGAGACATCGCGAGGGGAGAACGCGAATTGTGCGCTCGCAAAAATGGAACACACTGCGAATGACGAAACCGATGGCCCCGAATTTCATCCATCCAAAACCACCAACGCGCGCACCCTTCCTCCATGTGCTTCTTTTTTGCGCGAAAATTTTCTTGGCCTTTTTTTTGTTAACAGCAAAACCCACGCAAAGAGAGATAACAAAAAAACAGGAGCGTATTTAACCGTTCCACCACTTGCGTCGTGTACCAACTACCGTCGAGTTCGTGGTTTTCACTTTCGCGCATGTTACTTGTTTGCACGCAAAATCGATCGATCGACGGTTTTCTGCCAGGGTGAACCATTTATGCTTCCTCCCTTTTTAGAAATTGATCACTATCGTTCAGAAGCACCGTGGGGAAGGTTTCGAAGTGTTTCTTCGTTCCCCTTTTTCCGATCGCGATGACGTGATACAGGGAATGGGAAGGAAGCGTGCGTTCCGTTGATGATCCTCGGTACTTGGCCGTTTCTATTACTATCGCACATGCGTACTAAAGTGTCGAGTATGTGTAGTGTTATGCACACTGTAATTGATGGTGTACGGGGTGATAAACGTAGTGCCTTTCGCGCTTCTCTAAAACGGATGTCAAAACGTGCTGTGATTAGTGCATCGGATTATCGCGCGCTTCCGCACATTTGTGCAAGGGGCACCGTTCGGTCAACGGGTTTTAAAGATACAACAAACACTCACTGCATGGTTACTGCAGGGTTTACTAGGCCTGTTCATCTGCTGCATTCTGTAATCAATTCTGAGCAATATTACTAGTATTATTAGTATTAGGTTTTTTTTTTGGTAAATGCATGGAGAATAAATTAATCAAAACAGGAAAAAATAGTTTTAAACAAAAATTTGTGCATTGTCAGCATTCCAGTTTAAAGACAGTCCTTTCAGATTGGCACACAAATCAGGAACATTTCTAATTTATGATAACATATTTTGCATAAAGCATCGAAAAATCGATTCGAGCAAAACTCTAAAAATGTTTTAGTTCATAACCCCTTACTCGAGCCTTCTATCCGTCCTCCTTAAGTATAGTTCCAATATAACGCAATAAAGATGGAACGTAGATGATTTGTGATTTCCGTACGTTCGAACCATCGTGGCCGTAGATTCTGCGTTTGCGACCGAGCCATCCTGCACCTGGTTCTCGTTCTTGTCGTTCGATCGAAAATCAGTTCGATTTAGCAATAAAGCCCCCACAGCTCTCCCAATCTGCCCGCAGAAAAGCTCTTCAGCTAAGTCTGAAAAACAAAATACGACACCGCAAAACTGATACGGGTCGCATCTGAGAAACGCACATGGCACACACTCGAGCCCTCAGTTGGAAGGGGCTGCAGTGCGATAGGACGAATGCTCCATTCCCACCAGCGTAGCGAGTAGAATTGTACTTCCACTGTCTTTACAGTTATTCATGCGATGGTAAACATTTCATAATTAGTGGTTGGCGGCACCCATTTCCATCGGTAGGATGCCCTTATAAATAGAGACGGGCAAGGCAGGGATTCGCATAGCCGGGGGACTAGCAACGGTGGCTATGAGAATCGGCATGTTCTGTGCTCTCTTTTGGTCACCTTATGCGCACTGTGTTCTAAAACGTCATATTCATCGCTTTTTTATACCTTTTCTCTTAAGCCCACCCAGCGGGGTCGTAGTCCGACGGACGGATGAGTTTTCGAAAATTGATATTCTTGTCTACCTTAGTCATGCTGTCCCTCTGACCCTCTTGTGTGTGTTTTTTATTTATTGTGCAACTCGATCGGTGCCGCGAGTATTTGAACCGAAGAGGATCGTTTCAATAATAATCATCATTTGCACCCAAACTGAATGGATAGCGAGTAACGTTGGAGGGGGCGTTCTAATATCACATGCTGACCACAGCCAAATCGCAGGCGCCACGGTAACCTTAGCAACCCGGTGTCGATCAGTTACCATGAGAACCGCTGCTTCGATGTTGGTTATTTGTTTTTCACCGCTCAACAGTCGCAGCTAGCTTGGAGGACGCTGGGCTGCTTTCAATTTGTTCTGCTGCTCTTTGCTTCAGTTCAGTGCACAGCCCCAGAGAGGAAAAAAAACACATCGGACAATTGCCAACGTCACGCGCTCATCGCACGCACCGGACATTGCTTTTTCCGTCCAAGTCACGCCCTGGGTAGATAGGTGGTTCCGCGGTTCCGCAGAACCTCCCTCTCGGACCGGGGGCGAAAGTGACGAGAACGGCACGCTGCCAGGGTCGGCAAACAACCTAAGAAGGTGTACCGACACCAAGATCAATTACAAACGAGCCGGATGGGTGAACGGGTCGGTGACGAGGGCGAATCATTCTCGGTGGCGGGCACGAGCGCTTCCGGTACGCTGTCCATCTCGGTACCGACGGCGGGCGGTACTAATGGTACGGGTAGCAGTACTGTTGCTGCTGCTGCTGGCGGTGTCCCCCGTACTACGTGCCGAAAGGATGTTACCGTAAAATTCCATCTCATGAAAGCACAAGTGGTTGCCCACGCCTACCCACGCCAGCACACGCTCGACGAGGTGAAGGAGCACATTGCGTGCAAATTTCAGGTAAAATCGAAATTCTTGCTGCTGCGCCAGGCCGGCGCAGAAGTGGCCGGTCACCGACGGCTGGAGGAGCTGTGCGTCAGTGAGTATAATGTGTGCGATCTGGAGCTGCTGCTGTCCGAAGTCGCCCGCGAGGAAAATGTGCAGCTAAATCTGAAGCTGTATTATCGGTACGTTGGGAACGATATTCCGGTGGGTCGTGGGAAAACTCCCAACAATCACTATGTTCAGGTGGAGTGCATTTTCATCTTAATTGAGCGGAAAGGTGCATTTCTCTTGGTTAAGAACATTTTCAATCAAATTTGCCCCTCGGGAAAAGTAAATGAAACTAATTATGGAAAAAATAGAAGAATGTATGAATAGAAAATTTTACGTTTTTAAAACTTTTGAGCCTTCATCGGATATTTCTGCATTTACTCTGGTTCCTCTCATTCATATGTTTATTCTTTTTCAGCAATCTTACCCTGCCCGACATCATTACGGTCCGCATTTCAAGCGAGGAGGGCAAACCGAGCCGCGATGTGGTGGTCGAGATTGAGAACCAAGTCATCACCAAGCCCTTCGTCGGTGGCTACATAAACAAGCAAAGCAGTAAGATAAAAGCACAGTTCCTTTAATTTTTTCTGCCCTCAACCAAGAGGTTCAAAGCTCCCGGACTTCTCAATTGCAGACATTGAGTATCATCACGCCTTCACGCAAACGGGTCCACCGGCGGATCGGTTAGCACGCCCCGGGACAAAGTTTAGCCGCGACACACAGACCGTCTGCGAACGGACGACAACAACCGCCATCCCACGCTGCCAGGCCGTACAGCATTCGGGGCTGGATGTGGCTGAGCGAAAGGTGCCCGACGGTCAATGTCGGCTGGCGCTTCCATACGAAACTTCTCAGCAGCTCGAGCAGCGCAAAGACGTCGCCGGTAAGGTGATACTGATACAGCGCAACTTCCGCCGTGTGCAGTGGCAACGACTCATTAAAAAGAGTGCCGCCGAATGGAGGTAGGTTGTAGAGCCCGATTTGATGTGCTTTTAGATGATCAATTAATTTCCTCCGACGACTAGTATGCCACCAAATTGCCAAGAAAAAATAAACCCCGGGGTATGTTGCTTTAGCTCATATTCGTACATCAATAAGATAGGTGGCAAGGGGCCGCAATTGCATTAAAGAAGGAAAACCCGTGCAGGAAGTTGCTTTCGCTCGCCTCACCTCAAACGGCAGTTAAACGATTGCAAATTTGTCAAAAACAGAGATGAAGCTCACCATTCTGGACAGGCCGCTGTTGAGGAAGGAAATTGAAAAGTGGTGAACAATGCTCAAAACGGAACGCATCGAACGTCGGCGTCAGCGACACGCGGCTAATTCGTTCTACACCATCACGGTTCCGTACCTTTTTGGCGCACGGCGAAATGTGGTGAAAAGTGTAGCGGAACGCCATTTGCGATATTTAGGTGCGCACATGGTTGCCTACCTGTGCAGTGTCCATCGCAGAACCGAATCATGTTGCAACCTCCCGCTGCCTGGGAAGGGTCTTAACCGCAGGCCATAAACCTATCTAGGCCACTGCGTGATAAAATCTAAATAGTGAAGTTCTTGCGCCCCCTCGCGCTTTTCCGATTTGCAATTGTGGGCGGATCCTCGCTACACTTGCCGGTCAGTTTCCTTTCGTTCGTTAGTTCTTGACCAGTGAGCAAACGTGTGGCCTCCCCGTGCGGTGAGAATGTAATTAGGAAGCGACGTTAGCATTGAAGCTACGCAGGTGTACTTGATGTGCAATCAATCTTCCCCACGATCCAGCTAACACCAGTACGGCTAATGTGTCGTAAGCATGCATCTCTGTACATCTTCATCAAAAACATCTGTTGCTGCATTGTAGCATGGATTTTAGCAACATTTTAACGGATCGCTCCGTAGTACCTACCGCAGAGCCGACTATTTATGTCCATTGTATACTTTCTTTTTAATTCCACTCCCCGTTTGACTTTGGTCCGAATGTAAATAAAACTAAATCCCCCGCATCCTCCAAGTAATGCCACAATCGTCCCGCTTCGCTAAGCCGTCGATCCGGTCACCTACTCAGCTAGTGGAGCCGTAAGAGCTCATCTCTTCATCTTGCTTCTCTCGGCTAATGATTCGCGTTTAAGTAAGTGTCCGATCCCGCACCAGTCTCCAACCCCATGTCAGATTGGATCGGGCCATCGGAATGCGGCAGATGTCCCATTAAAATGAAAACTGAACAACGCTCATTAGAACGCTCCACCGATTCCGGCCTGAATAGCGCGTGGCTTAAATAATTGCATTGGGTACTGTCGGAGGGGACCCTTCGGCGCCATATAACAGCGTCAAAACCGCGTAGCCCGGAGGTTGCCACCGTTGATATTGATTCAGCCTCTCCATCACACCGATTAATCGTACGATTTACTGGTCCCCCTCCCATCATCAATGCCTTACGTTGTGATCGTCACGATCGCGTCCCACAAGAGCACGTCAGGGGTCCCTTCTTTATCGTGGGCGGAACAAACCCAATCGATGATTACTACTCTCGGCTCACCGGGATCGGGATGAATTTATCGATCACTTCCTTAACGGCAACGTGCGATCGGACACTCGCCGTAGCTACAAATTAACAAGCTTATCAAACGATTCCCGGGCCAGGCGGCTACCACGGCGGCGGCATGCGAAGGCATCGTCCACGGAAACGGCTCTTCGTGCGCCTTTCAAATGCGGCATTGCGCGTCCTGTCTTCAACCTCGTTTCATGCTTTAACCAGCTCATATAGCCTATTACTCTGCAATACACATCGTGTGGAATTCATTCATTAATTCATTAGAAAGATTTGTTATGGTAATGGATATTGTCGCACACGGTATAGGGCCTTGGTTGTTGGATGAAAAATGCGAAAAGTGGCAGTTAGCAGTGTTGGCGCATGGGTGTACGATCTGTCCATTTGTCTTAGCGGCTTTTCATAATAGGAATTAGGACGAATTAATCTCTGCTTGCTGCTCTGGTTTCTGTTCTAAGGGTGGAGATTTTTCAATAACTATTGTTTTACGAGTCGTTGTTCGCTCTTCGTATGAGATAGCATTTGTTTATGTCTCAGTTTAATATAGATATAGATATTTTATCATTCAGAAATGTTGAAACATTTGGCACAATTGCTCCAATTGCTCTATTCTTCTCACCAGAGAGTTGCAGAAACAACAGCTAGAAAATGAAACCGGTGCACAAAGTTCCAAAAGTATCGCAAACAACAAAACGGCCGTCGCCCGGGCATACCCCAAAACGAATGAGGAGTTTGATGCACTGTTCGCCCAGATCCACTGCTGGAAGGAGAACGAGATGAAGCTGATCCGCGAAAAATACTCCGGAGCACCCAAAATAGCCGAGATGAACATACTCCTCGACAAGGAAATTCAGCTGCTGAATGGCGTCGAACGACAACGGCGTGCAATACGCCAGGAGCAGCTGGAGGAGGTCGTCGAACGGCAGTTGGCTAAAATCAGTGAACCGAAGCGTTGGGTCGGTTACAGCAGTAAGTGTACCGCGTGTGGCGTGAGACACCAGTTGTGTGGTCCACACCCCCTGCCCGCCCTGAGTAATTGATAGCTTTAACTGGTGCCCACCCTGTAGATCGGGTCATCGAGATGGAAACACCGCAAACACAACGGGCTCGGTTTTTGTTGGTGTATTACCGACGGTTAAAAATGGCCCTACCGCCAAGTGCCGGTGGCGACCCGCACGAACACATGACATTGCTGGATGAACTGTCGGATGTTATCGTGCAAGAGAATCATCCCGCCACGGAAGAGGTAGTTTTTGCGCTGCTCCGTTCGACATTCAATCATATGTTTCAACTGTTTGAACCTCTTATCCTAATCCTTTTTCTTACCACTACACAAACTGGAAAGCTGGAAAACTTGCTGCAACGGGAGCGGAAACTGCTAGTCTGTCATCTAGGAACGGAAGATTTGGCGATTCTACGAAAACGGCAGCTAACCTTACTGGCCGATATTATACGCACCGATCCGGAAAAGGCACGCGAAAGTAAGTGCACACGCTTGTGTACGGATTTGATTTGCTTTGGATAATGTTAGTCTATAAATACCTGCACTATTCTGATGTTTCTCTCTCTCTCTCTCTCTTTCTGTGTAATTCTCAAGAGCCGGCGACAAAACTGTGCCGAAAATGCAAAAAACTTCGCCCAGCACACGCATTCACCGTGCACACACGCCAACGATCGGCTGACGTTTGCGTGCAGTGTACGTCACTACTTGGATCAACCGTTGATATTGCCGTCTACCGTTCGATCCTGCGTGCTATACGGCGCGACGAACGAAAGCGTGGTTCCCTTGCGTCCTACGCGTTCATCATACAGGAAAACGACATCAAGCACATTGTCGAAAACATCTGGCACGGCCATTCAGTCATTTCAAACGATACTGATCGGGCCGATCTAAGGCTTCCGCGCTGGAATGTCGCCCAGGACTGGTCGCCGTGGAATTGCATTTGTCTCACCGAGCAGGAAACACGCGCTCACCTCAAGCTGCAAAGATTGGATCACTTCTATCAGTCGAGCGTGATGAAGGAAATTCAAAGCAAGCACGCACTGGCACGGTCCGTGTTCGGTCAGCTGCGCGAGATCGACCAGGAGTTTACCGAATCCGGCGACTGGTGGCAGGTCGGACTGGACGAGAACCTGGTTTAAAAGAGTCGTGTGGGTCAGATACATTTACTTTTAGGATAATATTTTATTCTCTTCATTCTTAACGACATAACCGAGCCCCGCCCCGGTTGGTCACTAGGAGCGAGGCAAGTGCCTCGGAGGATTTACCACAACGGATTCTACTGTTTGCTGGTAACGATAGATTTGAACTTTTTCTGCAAATATTCCACACGCTTCAGCAGCTTGTCGCTAGTGCTGAACTCGTTGTACGGTATCGACAGTACGGTGTAGCCTTCCTGCTCCAGTAACCGCATGTTCAGTGCCTGTATGCCGTTCAGCGATACGTGCGGCCCCTGACACATATCATGATAGTCGTGCACTAGCAGCGCAATCCTGTGTTCGGTGGAAAAGAAGCAGAAAACGAATAAATTTATTTTGATAGTGTTTCATTAACTTGAAGTAGTGATAGCGCACGTACCTCGTGCCTTGCTCATGTTCCTTATCAACGGGCAGTGGCAAACATTTCTTATCCAAAAAGCATTCAGCATCTGGAAAAAATAATGGAAGAACCAATTATTTATCACACCTTTTAATTCCTAGTACAACTTTTAATGCGATGCTTACCAATCGTGAATCCCATGGTTGTTGTCTGACTAATTTTGACCATGTTTTCCGAGGGTATTAAACTCTTCAGCGCATCCAGCATGCCCGTCACAAGCACTCGTTTATCCTTCGATGGTTCAAAAGGTACAAACAGCTCCGCCCGATGGCGAGCAAGTAGTGTTTCTTGCGCACCGGGCACCCGTTTGGCCGCCGCGGCCATATTAAGTAGTTTCATTTTCATCGAGGGTTGCAAATTGCCGCGACGCTCTTCTTGTAGCTTGCGGAAAAAGTCCGCATTCAACACGGACGATAGCTGATCTCCGATGACGCAGTTCAAAATGGTCAACGACCACACCGTATTCAACCAATCGGTCGAACGTATGAAATCGTTTTCAGACACGTTTGCAACCAGCTTCGCCTTTATCGTGTCCATACTGATCGGCTCATAGTTAAGCGTGGCCAACGAGAGCAGAAGAGAACCGAGCTGGGTCGGTTTACACAGCTCGTGGTGCGATGCAATCCAACCACACAGATTGTCTAGCACTGGTCTATCACGATACCGCAACATGCCCAAACTCGTCAACACGGACACGATCGGCGCCATTTTATCCGAGTTATTTGCAAGCTCTCGATCCACATCGGCACAGATCCGTCCGGTTAGAACAACGTCGCGAAAGTTTAAGCAAGCCATCGCGTAAAGCAGATCGCCACATTCCTTCAGATTCAGCTGGCCCGGATTGCTAGCAATGTTGAACGAAAGCGAGCGAAGCAGCGGAATGCTACGTTTCTTCTTAGCAGCTAGCGATGACATGACTTTGATCATTTGAGGTAGCGTAAGTCCGCCGATTAGTTTAGCCGCCTCGTCATTTGCCGTAATGCCGAGCACGGTCTGTAGATCGTCACCTTGCAGCTCGGTTGATTTCGATGCACCACCGTTGCTACGGTTGCCACCTGTAGTGCGCTGCACTCCCGTGCGTCCAAGCAGACTGCACAGTTCAACAAATCGTGAATCGTTCTCAAAGTCCGATAGGTTGACCTTCTTTATCGAGCTCCATTCGGCCAGTATAGAAACTATCTGAAATCGCAAAAAAAAAAAAGACTTAGTCCGTGCTTCAATGTTCGTGAAAGTTTGTTTAAGGGACACACACTTTCAACGCTTGCTTTCGATTCACTTTCGTCACATCTGCAACGGCCAATAATTCTGCAACCGTATTTGCCTTCATAATCATCTCATCGATCTGAATGTCCTGTTTCATTTCGGACCCACCAACGACACTGTCCTCTTTTCCACTCTCCTCATTGCGCAATGAAGCAAAAGCGGCTGCCACGATAGGATCTAAAAAAGGGTACCGAAACGGTAATGTGTTATTTGCTATCCGCGTCCGAAAACAAAACATGTTCGCCCTTACTTTTGGAACCTGCTGTCACTGAACTGTTGGTGCCGACGGGTATGTTGCGGGAAAGTTTTGGCTGCACTTTGGTGCGATCCCCGTTCCCTTCCGATGTAATTACCTTTGCAGTGACGGCACTTGTCGATATACTGTAGTGGCGAGCATTTAAACAGTACCCAAAGCTGCGACAGATTCGTCGTAAGGAAATCATGTCTAATGTTTGTAATGAAAAAGCAAAATAAAACACATTTCACAATCGAGTTTACAGCATTTTATGTAATATGTTTATCTGCAAGCGGTGCCGCGGTAGGAGTGGTAATTACAATTTCCATGCAATATGACCATTTAGAAGAGAATTTTTTGATGCCAGTCGCTTGCAAACGCTTTCCTGAATGTATACTTACTGCTTATACTAATCTTGCACCAAGAAATAAGTTATAAAACTCTCTAAATCTAAACTTAACCGGATGATACCTTGTGGTACCGAATGACCCAAAACATGTCAAAATTCAATGTGTGCGAAATTGACACATGAAAAACCCTGGATTTATCAACAATGGGACATTTATGTTGGCTGTCTTTATAAACATGAATAAGAAAATAAAAAAACAAATCTTGCTCACGGACACGCAAAAAAAGTTTCATGGAAAAACGCGCAGTGAAGCAAATACCTCAAAATAATTTCAGCATTGCCACCCGCTGAGTCGTCGACACTGGTGCGTAAACCGTGTAGCACCTGACACCGTGATTGGCTGTCAAAACTACACACCACTACACGGAACAACAAATCCAACACAAACGCCCACACATGCATCTGGCTATAGGTGTTTTATTGTACAAGAGTGTAGCTCCACTGCCCAGAGTGTTCCAAAGATTCGTTTTGTTTCGTCTTTAATTTTCACTTTCAATTCGCCTACATGTTGCTCCGTTCGTAAGTTGTCCAGTCCATTCCAAGGCAGACCGTACTATTGTTTCCATCGCCCATCGCTCGGTAGCGTAGATTCCCCCGGTTCCCCGCCCTGTTACGTTGTAATCCGTCTCGGTTCGGTTTCTCGGTTTCGGTGTGATAAGTGCGAAACCCTCGTCCTCTCCCTAGACATATAGCATCCTTTCGGGTTTGTTTGGGCAGTTCATCGTGCTGGTAGGTTTCCTTTGTGGCTCGCCAATCGCATCGCGTTGTGCTTCGGAACGCGTCTGGGTGCAGGATAGGATTAGACCGTCCTATCTGCACGGTCTCCATCCGATTGTACCCCCATCGTTTCGAGATTTGGGGGGTAGAAACGAGGACCGAAAGTCGTAAAACAACACAGACCACAGCGCAATGAGCTTCTTGTTGTAAGTATATTAAACCGTGTCCCGAGTGAAAGGAGCAGTACAAATACCGTGTATCTCCGTACCCCGGGACGGTGGCCAAAAATAAAACCAAAAACCCACAAGACTAATTGTTTGTCTTCTTGTTTTCCTGCAGCCGCTCAAGCAAAACATTCAAACCAAAGAAAAACATTCCGGAAGGCACACACCAGTATGACCTTATGAAACATGCTGCCGCGACGCTCGGGTCGGGCAATTTACGAAACGCGGTACAGCTTCCCGATGGAGAAGATCTCAACGAATGGGTGGCAGTCAATAGTAAGTGTACTGCCTTCTTCCCATACTCTTCCCATTGCGCACCTGGCATGTGTTTGTGTGAGTGCGTGTGTTTTTATATCCAACCGAGCGCAACCGGGCACGTTTTCGCGGACGTCACGTTCATCAGTTTCCATTGATAAGTTGGTGGAAGATAATTTTATCCTCGTTCGTTCACATTATCAAACGCTCGTAGTTGTCTTTTTGCCCACTACTCAATTACTCTATCAAGCCCACCCCTGTTTCTCCTTCGTTTTCCCCCAGCTTGTTCTCTGTTGTCTATTGACTAACGGGGCCCGAAATCATGCTTTTCTATTTTTAGCGGTAGATTTCTTTAATCAAATCAACATGCTGTACGGCACAATCACGGAGTTTTGCACCGAGGACACATGCAGCATTATGTCGGCCGGACCAAAGTACGAGTACCACTGGGCGGACGGGCAGACGGTGAAGAAACCGATCAAGTGCAGTGCGCCCAAATACATCGACTACCTGATGACGTGGGTGCAAGACCAGCTCGACGATGAGACCCTCTTCCCGTCCAAGATTGGTGTGCCGTTTCCGAAGAACTTCATCAACATCGCCAAAACGATCCTGAAGCGACTGTTCCGCGTGTATGCGCATATCTACCATCAGCACTTCTCGGAGGTGGTACGGTTGAGCGAGGAAGCCCATCTGAACACTTCCTTCAAGCACTTCATCTACTTCGTGCAGGAGTTTAATCTCATTGATCGCCGGGAGCTAGCGCCGCTACAGGATCTTATCGATAAGCTCATCACAAAAGACGGACGATAAGCAGGGCTCTCGTTTCCTAATTCACACTTACGGGATAGCACGATTCATTGGGTTTGGTCCAGCGATGTGAACACAAGACAGACAACACGCTCCACTCTTTCCCTTCACAGCATCCTCATCTTCCCTTTGCCCCGGAAAACCACATTGCCCGCGATACTCTACCCTCTCTCACTAAGCTAATTTATTTCTTTTACCGCTACGATGTTCTCGAATGTGTTTTCTTTTAAATTAAAGTACGGTTTTAATGTTAAGAGCTTGGTCCCTATAGCTTCTATCAGAAGTTGTTCACGAGCTTAGAGGCGGGTTCAACGGCAGACTGTGTGTTAACTGTGGCATTTTATGAAAATGTCCCGCACACTATATGTCGTACGGATCGTTATCGGATTTCGCATCCGCAATTTGTATATATCGTTGATAAATACCTCCTGTGTTTCCTTTTCGGTTCCCCCTTGGTTGATTGGTATGCGCTCAGAATCTTATGCAATTGCAATTGCACTATGCCAGATAAACGCTTAAGTTTTGTTTTAAGCTACGATGATAAAGTGAGAGAACGGTAGGAACGTAACCCCTGAGTCACTCGATCAAATCTCGCGCGTGTGTGTGATTGATGAAAGCGTACGATCTGTAATAATTGTTTAAGTGATGCTGCTTAATTTAAATCTCATTTACCCGAACAAAAAACAGGACTGCTCTTGGAAGAGTATTGGAATGACGAGACTAACTGCATCAATATGTACTGCTACCACAATTATACGGCAAACCGGATATGTTTCGTGTGACAGTAAAACGATTGCACTCGACTTTCATGGTCGTTGGTACACTTTTATGTGAACGCACTCTGCGTTTTTCTGGAAATTGGTAAAACTATTTAAGCTCGAAACACAACACCAGGGAAGGCTGCATAACAAAACGGGCAGGGATGTTGCTTTGAACAAGCCCAAATTCAGATGGCGAGATTATCAGGCATAATAATTGAACATGCCACGAAGCAAACAATAAACGATTGGAAGAATAATATGCTTAAAGCAGCGCCAATAATTGACTGATAATGGTGGAAAAACAGGCACAGGGCAGCAATGGAAACGATAGGCTTAAAAGAAAATACAATTAATGATAATAATTATAATATACAATCCAGTACCCAGCAACAGCAACGCCCTATTATGGTATGGAAACCGTTTCGTTTCCGCCGGGCTTGGAAATGTAAAGATAGCTTACTGGAGCATTTTTAGATTTCAATAAAAAAAAGAAAGGAAAGTAAGCTTTTGTAGTGGAGTGGGACAGGAACAGGGCAGGGCTGAGTTTGGCTGAGCACTGCAGCGCGCGAACGATGTGAACGCATTAAAAAGTACGATAACTGTAGATTTCTTTTAAATGGTGTGTGTTTTGTTTCCGTCGGCATAGATTGGATTGAAAGGCGAGGAAACGAAAGAAATGTCCCTATAGGCTCTGTACATGGATGTGGTCAATGGATGTGGACTATCGGTGATGATGACTGTTGCTTGATTGCATTGTTGTTTCAAGCGAGATGTAATAAGAAACACCCCATATTGAAGCGGTTGTGTTATCGCATGGCATCTTCAAACGACATCGAAATATGATAGCAACAATCGTTGGATTATCTTTTAGTCGAACGTCAATCAATCTACTTTTAAGGCAGATGAAAAACTAACATCAGTTAGATGTGGTCGTACGAAAAAAGTTCTTCAACACTATATTTTAAATGTCATTTCGACACATTCACGACATACACTGCCCGAAAACCTTATACCCTAAGTTATGATTCGTTGAAAGTAACCCTCCTCATAGTCTTCTTCCCTATAAGTGAAACACGTTCTCTTCCATTTTAGAATAAAACGATGCATTGTCCTGTACCGTTTGCTTCCAGTGTTCGGAAAGTTCGTAATAGCTCTCCCCGTTACCGCCCAGCTCGAGCGGTAACGTGATCGACTGTTCCAGCGACGAACCCTTGCGCGAGATAGTGACGCGCTCTCGCATCTTCGGGCTCATGAAACTCCTGCAACGAGAACAAACCGTTCTGAACCGTCAACCGCAATCATTCCTACCAAAGTGAATTAAAAAGCCATACCTAAACACATTCAGCACGATGTTTACGTGCACAGGTACGTTAACGAACTCTAGGAGCTTCGGTTTGCACGGATAGTTCTCCCAGCTTTCGACCGATCTGCCAAAAAATAAAAACTAATTAGTCATTATCACACTCACAAACAAGTACGCAGTGTGCGTCGTGCGTTACATAAATATGCGATGCAGGTTTCTCCCACCAGCACCCAAACTCACTTTTTAATCATGGAAGGCGTCAATTGAAGCGCGTGCCCAAGCGTAACGCCCTGCATATCGAATATGGCCACCACACCGTGTATGGAGACCGTCTCGTCAAGGTACATCAGTAGATCTAGTACCATTTTATCCACCTTGAACACATCGTCCTGCTTGTGCTTATCCGGATCGTGTGCTGCCGTGCGTACGATCACGACCTGCCGGTTGAGTGCGTCCTTTTGGTGGAGCGGCAGAAACACCCCAATGTCCAGCAGCTCCTGTATCTCAGGTCGAAATGGATCCCGATCTTTAAACCATTCCGTTAGCTTTTGTCTGTTGTTTAGAAAGCTAGCGAGGGGAAGAAAAAACAATTAATGCTTTAACACACACACACACACACACACACACACACACAAGACGCACGAGAACGTTCCCCGCGATAATATTTACGTCATTAGCTTCCGCTTGGTTTTATCGATGTCATATTTTGTCGTACGGAGGAAGTACAGAATCAATCTCGAGCCTTCGGGAATGACCAAATCGGGCCGCTCGTCT
>KB698548.1:0-28088 GCA_000349165.1 Anopheles christyi
AGCATTAGTAAATCGGGTCAGTGGTATTTCGCGGCACTTCGTAATCGTCCATAGGAAGTGCCATGAGCTGTTCACTATAATAGTTTCTTCTTGCTTGTTTTGTGTGTGTGTGTGTGTGTGTGTGTGTGTGTGTGTGTGTTACCGTCTATTTAATAAACTTAATTACACCCCGCGTAATGGTTAGCTATGGCAAGCTCTGCCAGATGAGCAGGTCGGACCGCCGGTCCTGTTCTCTTGTGAAGTTTTTTTTTTTATAAAACAGCTCTTGAGCGTGTGCAAGTAGTGGAACTAACGCACACCTTCATTGAATCGGCAATACAATCGACTAACTGGCAAAAAACAAACGCGATCTTTGGTGCAAGCAGAGCCGAAACACTGATCCGATGATAGTGAGAAAGTGCCCTGAATAGTTTGTGTACCGTTTAGATGGTTTTTTAAAAAGAAAAATATTATTTGCTGGATGCATGGTGCCGATTGGCGGCCAAGGTTTAGTGGGTGATGGTTTTAATGAGTTATGACTTATTGCAGTAGAGTGATTTAGCTCTTTGTGATTTGTGGGTGGTATGTTATCATAACAAATGATTTAAGCAAGAAGTTGTTTTTTGTTCCGTTGCTTTATGTTTTTTTTTCACACATTTAATGTAACAGAAGTGAAGCGAAACCTGCTATTTCTACCAATACAAGAATGTGATACAGCCAAATGTGGCTAAACTTGAACTATTCTTTTTGGGTATATCCCTGGGTGGTAAAAACATTAATCTTCGTTACAATTCAATTCATAGCCGATTGTCTATAATTGCTCACTTCCCATCCGTGATACCGGTAGCATGTTTACAAATTGCTCCATTTACAATACCTCCTATAGAAAATGGATACAATCCACTGAGTAAAACAGGTCGAACGAACAAATCAATCAATTGATCAATTTGAGCCTCCTTTTGTTCGGCAATATATGAAACTACAACAAATCCGAAGAATTATCTCACAAATGCGATGCTGTAAGTGTGTTCTTCATTTCAGCGCTGCTACATCAATCGCTGGTGTTGATTGTTTGCTTAAACTGGAATGCTAACGGTGTAACAAATGAGAGAAACTATTTTAAAAAAATGAACTGTAATTGATAATAAAAAACCATTCAGTGGCAAAATTACAGCATATCTCTTCTTATGATAATCAGTGTGGCCCTCTACTGTTTGCAAATGTTCAATTTTGCTAACGACTTGAGTTTGAAATTTTGTTTTCGAATAACAATTATACAGCTTTCACAAACCACTGTGAATGATGCTGCTCAGTAAAACGCACCACACCTCCATAAAGGATCGAAAGCGTTGAATGATCTCAGTGTTTAGCAATTTTACTTTCGTTCAAATCGAAACCAGTTATTAGACCCATTTACCATATGTTTTGGATGTAAATGAAGGCGGCAAGCGTGCTTCTCGCTTGCGTTGCAATCTTTCGATTGTTTGATTTTTGTTCGACAGAGTTCGTCGTCTTTCATCGATGAATTTTGGTGTTACGGTTTAAAAAAGGCTCACTTTGTGGTTCGTTTCTTTACTCTAGGTTTCTTTTGGCAATAAAGAATATCATTGTGATGTCACTTTAGTTTGTGAATTGTGTGTCCCTTTTCTGACGGGTACTTCAATCAGAAGGGGAAACAAATTGTCACACCACATCAAACAAAAAAAGAGGATATAGTGGAAAGGTGTTATAGGTGCCTAATCGCAATGCTGGGGAATTGCTCGTGACACGTGGGGAGAAAGCGTTGTTGCGTTTATGAAAATGCGCAGCCTCATCCGCGTGACAGCGAGTGTGCCGAACGATCGTCTGTCAGGGACCGTGACGGGCAGCCATTAGAGCGGAGTGATGACTGCGTGATCCTCACCAGGGTTATTGATATAATTTTCCACTCAATCGAGCGCGGTGAGATGATCCAGTTTGCTTGCACTGAACGATCGGTTTGAAGAGCGTAGGAGCATTCGTGTTCCTTCACCTGTTTCGGCAGTGAAAGTTCATTCCCTGTACTTGACGCCCGTGGTACAAATGCTCTGCCAAAGTGGTGTGAATTTAAAGCACCCAAGAATGGAGAACGTGATTTCCTCTCCTGGCCACCACAGCATTGGCTCATCGAGTTCTTCACCGTTCGACTCGGTAATGTGTTTGCAGGAAGTGGTCCAGGGTAAGAGATATGTAAATTTTCCCTCTTTCATTTCCTTGATGGATGTTTTCCATTGAGCAGGCGAGAGATCGCACCCTTTACCCATCGTTTCACAACGAATTGATTGGCAAGACTAATGGATGACTAAATACTATCAAGATGGAAATAAGTTGCGGGAAAGCAGGCATAGCAAGAGAGAAATAAATTCAATGAGAAAAACCAGCGATTCACTCCGGCACGACTGAATGAAAACGAAAGTTGACAGCACATTTCAATTATACATACTAAGCAAACCATTTGAAACTCTTCACTATATAATAAAGTTGTAAATGGAAACGTCACATGAGCATCCTTCATGGAAGAAACGACCTTTACGGCAGCAAATGCTTGTTGTGTTTAATTCCATTCCAAATCTCATAAAATCATGCTATCAAACCAGAATATTGAATGGTTTTATTGTACTTCCAACACTGTCTCAGAAAGCTTGTTTTGAGCTTAAAGTTTAGCATAATATTTGACTTTTGGGGCAGAGTGTCATAAAAAAAAACAATCCCGTATCGCGGATTGTAAATAGAAAACTCGATTCCGATAGTTTTCTGCCTCCTTTCTGGCTCTCTCAAATGAAAGCGAAAGCGTACCTCTCCACTTTCGCTGTCTTGCACATAATTTTTATTTGTGTTTTCTGTTACTCGTTCTAGGTAATAAACTGAAGAAACTGGTGGGGTGTCTAGAAAACCCCATGGAAACCCACTGGACCACAAACGGGAGTGCACATTCTGGTTGAGGTAATTGGTGGGAGCTTCTTTGTAGTCATAAATCTCATGGATCTGCCCAGCTGTAGTAGAATCGACGCAGGAGATTTTTTTTCTTCATTTTAATAGCCAAATGAAACGTCTTTCGTTGCTAGATTGATTAGATAAGATTTAGGTTGTCCGCTTGAATATGATCTTCTTGCAGTATTGTTGCTGAAACTCTCGCTAGGAACTGTTCAATCAGAGAAGAAACCAGACATTGCGGAGAGATATTTGATTGTGCTCCAATGATTACATGGATGGCGGGACTCATTTTTATTGCATTCCGCAGGCTGTTTAACGCGCAGTGGTTAAAAACGGAACACAATCATAAATCAATCAATCGATCAAGCCACCAGATACTACGGAAAGAACAAAAGGGAAAAACGCAACAAATTAAAGTTAGAATACCACAACTTTACCTGCCCTGGTTGTGAGCAACAGGTTATACGTAGCAGCTGCTAAGAATATGTGGGTTCCATGGAGTGAGATAGATTGGGGTAGAAATCGAAAGTTTGTTTACTTTTCCCTGGAGGTGAAATATTTTGTTCCGTCCCGAGTGTTGGAATAAAACTAAACGCTCCCCTGTTGAGTTCAGTGCTTCTGGAGGGTGTAGAAATAATGATAAATGAAAGGGCACTGATATTAGAACAAATTAATAGTGGTGAATGTGAGAAAAAATGTCTTATCCTCGCATTTCTTGGCCCTGCCTAGTGGGTGGTGTTTGTTCTGAATTTGCTTGAACGAATACAATTTCTTATTGATATTTAGTCATACGATGACGTTATTCGAAATAAGCTATTATTTATTTGCTTATTTATTTGCTTCTTTACCATGTTAAAATTATTTTAGTTCTACACAAACTACAAATGCATGCACATAGAGTATTGATACTTATTTTAAGGAATAATGTAAACCTGAAAAAAAGTTCCAACAGACCGCGGTATAAGCTTAAATCTCTACATTTTTCAGCAAAACTATGAACGATCGCAGTCTATCATTACGAGCGCCGCTTCAAGAAACTAATAAACTCGTATATAATTACACCGTTTCGCCCTAACATTCCTCTGGAGTCTGGAGAGAAGGCTTGAGATATTGCGCGATGGACGTTAGTCGCTCAGGTTCAAGGTGAAGTAGGTGATTAAAGCGCATTACCAAGTATCTTACTATCCTATTTACCAACTTGTTCATCACAAGCAGCGCTCTAAACCTTTTCTATCTTTGCACTTTCTTTGAGATGATGCTATCGAAGGGAAAAAGGGAAAAATTTACGCTTAAAACACAACGCAAAGATTGAAAGGGGAATTTTGGAGTTATTGTACTTGTTACTGCTTTGTCCCTCGAACCGCAAACAACAGCGATTTGTGATCGTCTAGAGGGTTTCTTTTATGTTTTATGGTACTGTAGTCCGTGCAGTAGAGCAATTGTGGTTTGAAATTACTTCTAATCTTTCATTCGATTTGGTTAATTTCTCTCCTTTATGTCCAGGGTCAAGGTGTTGAAAGTATGAGTTAACTAGGGCAATGAGTTTGAGGAATGAGAGTATTTATTTTGTTAGGAAAGGTCAGTCGCATTCAAGAGGGAAGATATGTCGATATTGCTGGAGCATTGACCAGTTGATGAGAGGTAAGAATTTGGCTTAGAGCAATTCGAATGGAAATGAAAAAAAGGGTTGTGCATTTAAATTTCCATTCCAAGGCTTGAAAAATTCAAAGCGCCTTAGAAGTCGCCCGTTAGTTCAGTGTTAAACGTAAATGGTGGGTGCTTGTTATTAAGATTACTTCCTTTCTTTTCCTTACGCATGAGAGGACTGTAACAGGGAGCCATAAAGTGGAATCTGAAAAGCAAATCACGACCACGCATGTATCAGAATGAATATCTCCATTAGAATGCCACGTATCACTTTCACACCCGCTTAATCCGGCAGTTATTTTATTAACGCTCACTTTTCGAGAAGAACTTGTTCTGACATCTTGAAATAAAAAAAGAAGCTAAAGATGAGCATTGATCTTTTGGTGGCAAGTATAAGGACTAGTAAAAAGTCGGCTTTATTTCAACTGTGCGTCCATGATCAAGTGGACGTTTTGTTTCGTTTGTTAAGATGAACTGATGGTGATATGCTTTGTTTCGTACGCTTTTTGGAAACATTTGATATAGTGACAGCTTGTATCGATAGCTTACAAAACACTTGTCTTCTATGGAATGTTTGATCGAGATTGTAAGGTATACAGAAAACTTCGTAGATCAAATTCTGTCAATATCAAAATAAAATTAAATGAAAATACCGTTCAGAACATCAGTGTTTTTTTAGAAGCTTGAAAGCTGCAAATACTCAAATGCTTCAACCTAAGTAAGTCAAACGACCTTCCTTCGGCCTTCAAAGATGTTTTCAAATAAAGTCAACGACATTGGTCGATACTGTAGTTTAGAATGCCCTTACAAGTACGATGCACATTGCATGCGCGGAACTCCTTTCAGTTTGAAAAATCAACTTTTGTTAGATGACAAAAGCTTACCAACAAACTGTCAGCCTCTGTGAAGCTCTCGCAAACCATTCAGATTCCACATGTTTCCAGATGGTGTATAGTTAGCTCCCGGAATTGAAGCCACGTTCTCTTTCTCGGTTCATTGAACCGATGGTCGGACTGGAAAAGCGTTTTCTCTTTTGCGCATTGCCATTCGCTGTGTTTTTGGTTCAGGCAAACAGGTCCCCCACTCTCACCCTTCCGACCGGTAGGTACGCGTCAGTGTGCTAGCGGGTCCCTTAACCTGCTATCATCCCGGGGGGACGATGCCAGAACGAGAAAGTGAAATACCATTGGACCGAAAAAGCGAGATAGAGCACTCAAACTCACCGAGAAAACTGACCGAGACACCGAGGTGCAGCAACTGTTTGTTGTAGCGTTCATGTTAGAAGTGACAGAACAGGGACACGGAGCCGTTTCTTCACCGTGGGCAGTTTTGCCGAGTCACGAGTCAACTTGAAGCCAAGCGGACTGACGTTTTTCTACAGGCTCTTGCCCCCTTAGCCAGGGGTACTTAGCCGTAATGGGCTTGCGGCAGCTTGTGGAGGAAAAAAAGTGAGCGTGAAGCGTGGACAGTATTTTTTGTGATGAAAATGGTTCGTTTGAATCGACTATCTCAAGCACTGTCTTCACAGGCAGTGATTCAAACCAACGATGATGATGTCGAAGGTCGGGTGAATGCGTTTGGGCGTTCGCTGGCGTCCGTCCTCTAATGGGCAGACATAATCCAATGTGTCAAAAAGAGATTTCTTTCTTCCCGTTCGAGAGGGTTGAGGAATCTTACTTAAGTGGGCTGGATACACTTGTCATGGCGTCATCGGGCCTGTTTTTTTTTGTACGCTTTGGAATGATGATGGCCTATCGATTTGTTCGACATACCTACGTACCTACTTTGAGTTGCATTTTAGACATGCTTCGGGTTGAAATTTCTCGCCTACTTGCCTGATTGATTTTTTTTGCACTGCTCGGCTTATCAGCAGCAGAGAAATAGTTGTGTCAGAATGGTATCATCATCATCATCGTTACTGCCTTCGATGGAGCATAGCATATGGCATTGAAATTCAATCACCAAAACCGAACCTTCCCATTTCCGTCACTTTTCCGCTGGATCATTTCCGCACGTTTCGTTTGTATGTGTATGTGTAAGAGAGTGCACCCTATCGTAAATCGCTCAAACGAACGAACGAACACGCCGCGCACTAATTGCGCACCCGGTTTATCGACGCTTTCTTCTCCCAACTTTCTCGCATCACAACAACGACCACGAGTGGTTGGGCGCCACCTTTTGCCATAGATCGTCGACTGATGGTCCGCCTGCCCTCTCCCCACCTCTCCTAGTGGAGAGGAAAGGGTGCTAGTGCGTTTGAGGCCGGCTTTTGGAGCGCATCAATAATATATGTGAAACTTTTCACGGGACCTAATTTAATTAGCACAACGAGCAGAGCTGCGCCACCCAATTACCGATTGAAAACTAACCTGACGTGGAGTGTACCGTCAGTCCTGTGACAAAACGGTGGAAAAATGCTGCTACGTGGAAAAAGTGAACTGCTTGCTTGTACTGCAGCAACTAAAGCAAGAGTTGGTTGAGGCATGAGCTGGTTTGCCAAAAAACTACTTTAGCCTTCCAATCAAACTGAGGTTCGTTGTTTGTTTTGAATTGAAATCTTTCGAAAGTATCTGACACGTTGTGTGGCTCAATCAACAATTTGAAAGTAACAAGATTTCGATCGTTATATTGAGTTTGATTTAGTTCTATGTTCTATTATTGGAGGAAGCCAATTACGAGCTGAAGACGATTTGCTTGCTCAACTATAGAAGAGAAAGGTTTTTTGTTTTGGTTTTTATTTAAAGATCAAAGTTGAAAAAAAAAACTCCTTCACTATTCATCCCAAACGAAATTGGTCATTCTCGCTGGAAAGGAGGGAATATTTTATACTTTCAAACTGATCTTTCCACACCCTTATCGTCTAGCAGAAGCCATAAAACTTCTTCCGAAGGCCTGATAACTAGATACAGCTGCAAATGGACATGCTTCGTATTAACCAGCCCGGCCCTATTAACGTGTGGCACTAAGAAAAACTAGCTATGTGTTTTTCACGCATCAACGTAAAGTGCAAAGAGAGGGAAAAAATAAGTTTTATCCCATCAATATCCATGCATTGAGCGGACTTGTGGTACGAAAGGAACGGAGCACATGTGCTCGCGTGCTACCGGATCGTTCATGCGGTGAAATTAGGTGAACCAGATAGAGCAGGAAACTTCCTAGTTCCGAGTGGTGGAACGTGGACGAAACCTTGCTCTCCACCCTCTCCTCCCTTACCACACCAATTACCATTCGACTGTAAGCGCTTTCCGTCTTCCGGACCATCGTAGCCGGTAGCCGTGTGGATCAGGTGAAATGGTTGGCATTTTTCTTATCGCCGCTTTAACTAAATCACTAACGAACGGGTATCATACATAACAAAAACTGAATCAAAGAGAAAGAAAGATCGATTTCCAAAGTTGGAATGATGATTAATCATTTCTATGGATACGTATTAAATGCGTATTAAAAAATTGAAGTTATAACAGTGGCCATATCAATGGGGTCTGTGACAATCGTTTGATGACTTGTTGCGTACGAAAAAGGGTTAAGAAATTGCATTTGTTTTACCCTTTCTAACCATAAATGGTTTAATGCTTGTTAATTGGTTTTTGTTCGATTGTTACACGAAAAAGGAAAAAAACAAATCATCGTTTATACTTCCACATGAGAAAAAAAGCAAAGTGGAAATTGTAACTAGCACTAAATAGTAAAAACATTTAAGTTCAGTAATTATTCAATTTTATATCCTGACATGTACAGTATAATTTACAATTTTACTGCAAAATTTCATGAAATGAAATGAAGAAGGAGATAACAGAAACATGTCCACACCTATCAGAACGCTTTTATAGTAGAATGAAAGTAAAATTTATGCTAAGTGCTAAGTCGTCGCCTGTTTGAACCACTTTCACTAAATAACGTCACCAGCTGCAGACATATTGCATTCACCCTATGCAAAAGTAATTACAAAGCAAACCGGGCGGTGCAAACAAATTCAACACACCGTACACAATAGGTGAATGGTTCTTGTTGTCACCCGCAGTGCTGCAGGGTGGCTCTTACCGAACGATTTATCGCACTAAAAACGTGGTGAACCTACTGTGGCGACATAGAGTTTCCATATTTTTATGCAATCCGAATTCGATGGTTCAGAAGCAAGCGAACGAAATTGATTCAAATGCGCGCGCACCGCCCGTTGCGATCGCGTGTGGTGCCGCGGTGACAAAAACACATTGTTCGTTGTCAGCGTAGCGCATCCGTATTTGTGGTTGATTCATCGTTTATTTTTTGTCTTTCTTTTTTTTCTCCATTGTTTTACACCGGGTTGCAAATAGAAGTAACCGTCATGTTGATTTTTCGGGTCACAAGCATCGTGACTTAAAGCCGCGCGATTAATATTTGTGTAATACGCTTGCTCAATGTTGAGGTTATATCACGTGCGCCAGACCATATCAGAATCAAGATTTTAAGTCGAAGAGCTATGATTTGAAGATGAATTTTCGTTTGTTTAGTAGGCTTGCTTTCTTACGTAAGGAAATAAGTTTGGTGTTAATTATGCGAAGTTTTTATGTTTACTGCCTTTTCCTGTAAGATAGTAGCCGCATCATTTGAAAGGGCGTGCAAAATCTGGTAAGCAACCAATAAATATTTAAGTAAGTTTGTTTCTGAACAAACATCGTTTTCACCACGTCCCGATTAGCGGACAGCTGTTTGGACGGTTTAGAAAGTTACAATTTTCACAGCACGCTCGCACTTCCCACTGAGTCCTGCTCCAGTTTCGATCGCGATGGCGCTACGGAAACTGTCCCACGAGTTTCGATGTTCCGAAATGTGAAACAAAAGTGTGAGTGAAGAAAGGCAAGCCATCCGAGACAGCGCCATTCTCCCCCTCGAGGGAGTAGGATGGGGAAAAAATTAACCGAATTAGTTGGTATTAGCGTGCTGTGCTTTGTGTATCACCTTGAGATCAAGTTTTACCATTACATGCCGTACGGAGCGAGGCTTAACGAGGAGGAGGACCAAGATGAAGGTCTCTGGCAAGATGGAATGCATCTGGGCAAAGCCCGTTCGTGCTATGGCCTACGCTAGAAGGAAAGTGGGAAAAGTTTCACTCTCTAGACGCCACCGAAGCAACTGAATATACTACTATCACATTTTTTTTTCGGGTTGACTTAGGCTTGGCCGCTCCGTTCTCGACGTTCCTTATCCCGACCTTTCGCATCCAGGATCAATCAATCAACCTACACCAAACAGTGTATTTCCGTTTTCCGGTTCCTACTGTTCAACGTACCGTTAACCACACAAATATGTATCAGTAGCACTAATGAACTGCACGAAAATGGAATGTTCGTTTAACGAGGGCAAATCCTTCGGGGGAGTCTTGTCGTGCATGTGCGCGTTTGAAATATGCTGCTGGTACTGTACCTTACTGCATAAATACCTCTATTCTTGGATACTTTTAATCAAGATCAGCATGAGGGGCTCATTCGGTTGAAACTTTGTGTACTCTGTTTAAGCAATGGTTAACGATAGTGAAATGCTATATAGTTACATAAAAACAAAACAAAAAAGCAATCAATTTAAGTAATAAGCACTCCAAATGCAACTTTCATTTTCCACCAATTGGGTAGCATCCATTCCTTTAAAGTAAACAAGGAAATCGTTTCACTGATAATAGCGTACAAAGAAAATGCATACAAAATTTCTCCAAAAACACAAAAGCTCAGCATCAGTGGAAGCATTGAAAAGAAAAGTTGATTAAAAAAAAAACTGCAAAACACCTCCAATCGATGATGGAGTCAATGCACGAAAGATTTCAATGGCGGGAAAACGAGAGACGCTTCCAAAATAATAGCTAACTAAAAAGCAAATGAGAAAAGGAGATAAAAACAAACGCTCAAAATAAATACTCATGCTCAAACTGTAACCGAACGCAGAAAAATGAACAGTCTCCGGCTACCTGCTTTTTTCCACAAACAAGGCACATTAACTTTCATCTTCTACTCTACGTATCTTCTAATCGCCGCAGCAACGAACACGCCCCATCGTGTCTGTCTTACTGTGCAAAATGAAAGTGAAAATCCACGTGGTGCTGGAAACAAACGGGCAGGCGGAACTGTCTGGTTGTCGATTTTCTTTTGCCTTTCCTGCACAATTGGCTGCTGCCGAAAAAAGAAACGCCTAATTTGGATGCGCGCCGATGTGTTGCATGAATTGGATGAGCTGGATGATTGTTTGATGGTAAAGAGAAAAAGCTTTAGATGCTCGGTGGTTATTGAACGAAGGTAGCGGACAGGGTTTGAAGTGCCTGAGGATGATTTTCACATGTGCGTGCGTGTGTTTTTGTGCGTTTAGTTTTTGTTGTGTTGTTGTTTTTTTAGCAAAGCACACCAAACCAAGGGAGGAAAAAATAACAGTATCGTCGAAAGCTGCTTCCGTTTCGGAGATCACCGTTAATGGATGTGAAGGTTCGCATGTACGATTCATAGTTTCTCTCAAAATGAACAGTAAACTAAAGGTGACGTCAATGACAAAATATGTAATTTTTGTTACAAGGATGGTTGGTGATTGATTTTTATTTCTTATCTCAAGCAAGACTAATTAATTGATTAATCACCTCTTGACTGAAAGAGAGTGGCAAGAATAAATCATGTTGATAATAGTCATATTGATTTGCGATGTTGTATTTGAAAAATAATTCATTTTGAATTTCATCATACGTAAAACATGACGAACTTGAAGAAAAATAAATGTATAAGACATATGAAATTGGATGGTCGTTTTAATGTTTAAAGCCTATTATTTAAAAATCAATCCGTAAACGAAAACAGATTGTAATAACAAGCAAAGTGGCAAGGAATCGTATTTATTTTAATTCTCCTTTATCTTAGAACAGGAGAAAATTTAAGATGGACTTGCACTTTTTAGCCGCCTTATGATCATCTTTTCGTTTTTGCTTTTAATTGCACCATTCGCCTGCAATGCACTCAACGAACAAAATACACATAAACGCATCCGTCCGGATGTCGCTTCGGAAATGTCAATCATAGCATAGATTGGAAGGTAGCTAAGAAATTAAAAAAAGAAATGAAGTATCCGGAAAGCGGTTGGAATGTGAGGTTCGGGAAAGGGAGATATTCAACTATTTGGGCAAACAAAATTATAAATAATTGATTGATTCAGTGAGTGTGTGTTTGAGTTTGTTCAGAAAAGGAACATTGGTTCGTCTAGCATTTCATCCACTTTTTCACTTTGCTTTGGTATTTTATGAATGATTTGTGGTTGTGCTTCGGGTTTCAAAGTATGTGACATGGTTGGTGCATCATTCTTAGCTTCGCGCTGTTGAAAAAGGAACTTCATGACGATTTTGGTGCTTTACGGTCAGGGTAAGATGTTGAGGGCGTCTGTACGAGAATTCTAGGAAATTCCCAGTGCTGCTACTAGAAGCGTTGTTGTTTGGTGTACCAATCATAAAAACTTGAACAGTTAAAGATAGCAACATGACTATGAGAATATAGCACAACAAAAAACGTTACGGATTATTAATATTTGATTTCTTTTTCGTTTCAGGTAGGACGTACAGACGTACAGAATGACAGAAAGGAGCAAATGAATTCAACTTGATGAGCTTGATTGAGGTAACAATGGTAATGGAATTTTTAATGGAAGTAACAATCTTCTGAGCTTAGATGTTACAAAAATGTAACCTTAAATTGAGCTTATGCTATCAATGAATCAAATGCTCAATCAATGCTATCAAAACAATGAACCAATACTCGGGAGCCTCTGCAGCCAACCTTGCATAGACAACAGAAGATGAAGGAACACCAAGTCAAAACAACATGAGCATATGCCCCCTTTCCTTTCTCATTAGAATATGCTTATTCATTTTCAATGTCTGTTTTATTTCTGGAAAATCGTACTAGAAACTATGGGGCAATTTTCCAACCCCTCCTCCTAACGCTGTAGCTTAAAAGTTACAAACTATACTCAACTAGGTAAAACATCAAAAATCTAAATCGCACACTTTCTACTGGATTAATGGCTTCGTTCGTTTGCTAGATATTAACGAAGATCATCAACGAAAAGGGATCGTGTGAAATAGTCTGCACGGAAAATTCCTCTTATAATTGCGATTTCAAATGGTCAAAAGCAAGTTTGAAACGCGCAGGCTAACCTTTTTGTGTTTTGTTTTCTTACTAATCGTGCAAAATGTAAAAAAAAAACATAATAATTTTTTTATCAGTATATAGCTATCATTCACTTTCCCTGAATTTCCTGACACCATGCTTTCGTACGATACTTAATTTCGTACTTAAGTGTGCATTTTTTACACTCTTCTCCGAATTCAGTTTTAGCGCGTTTCCGATCCCCATTTATCGCAGTTCGATTTGCGGGCATGTTATCACCGCCACTCAATGCCGCCCGGTACTCCCGTTACTGCAGTAAAAGGTCAATAAAAATTGAAAGTTTTTCACCGTGTGGCGTGTGCGGTAAACGCGTGGCAACATGTGCCGACTTTCGTTTCCGATCGTGCTAGGTGATTGGGTACATACACTATAAGGGATGCAGCATAGGTTCAAGAAATGATGCTGCGGAACGATCGATTGAATGTTGGATTGGCAGTGAAAAAGGGTTAGCGTGACACGGAAATGCAACCACACGCACGGAATGCAAGCAGGTTTTGCAGTTGCTGTTTCCTGCTACCTGCCAGCATAAGAAACAGAAGCGAGAAATTGATGCTTCACGGGCCAAGTGGGTCGTTGACCACGTTCACAATCGAACGCACGTTAGATGTTTCAGAAAATGTCGATCGGGTGCATTGATCCCCTTTTAGTGCCTCTGGATGACTGAAGGAAAAGGCAAAGGCAAGACAAAAGTGGTAGAAGAAATATTTCCTACCCAGCGGAAAATGGATAGCACCTTTTGTTCGAATGTAATATTCCAATGTAAAGGATGGAATTAATAAAGATGCAGTCAGTGTCAAAAGGCCACTCGAACGCTCACATTGGATGCCAGGAACAGAGGGGCACTTGTTGCTTTGTCAATCACCATCGAGCTGAAACAGTCCCAAAGCGATACTCCATCAAATTGCGATCATACCTTAACACAAATCTTTCTTTCTCCTTTATATCTCCTCTGGGCAAAAGCACAGTGACCATGGCCTCATTTAAAAAAGCGAACATCTTTCGAGCCGCCACCGACCAAACGCGTGACCGTGTGTGATAAATGTCTCGTGCATTAGCCGCCAGAAGGGGCCATTAAACACCTTCCAAGAGTTTGTTGTGAGATTGAAAACTTTGGCAAGGGGGTGGGAGGGCATAACAACATTCTGGCCCTGGCAAGTGATTTTCATTCTAATTGCCCCCGGGGATGGAAATGATGGACACTTCAAGAGGGTTTCTGTGGGTGCAGCGCAATTTCGTTCGACGGTAAATGGAATAAAAGCACTTCACCGGCACAGAGGGCAGCGTAGTGCGTGATGTGGCATGTTTTTGGAAAACATAGTTTTCTATTCACCTTTTTTGTGTCTCATCACGAACCCTTAATTTATCACTCTCAAGAGCCTCGTGTGGTATGGTGTGTGTCATTTACTATGGACGATGTTTCTGGTTTATGATGCTATTTTTGCTGCACGATAGCAAAAGTGTTGTTTCGCTCGTTAATGCTCAATGGTGATGATTTGTTTTTGGGTTATTTACTATTTCCATTTAAGATGTTGGAAAAGCACATGTAGTTAAAAGTTGACTTGCACATAAAGAGTTTATGCAGTGCTATGATTAGACGAATGAAGAACGTTGTTGTTTTGTAACCCTTGCATGGTTTTTCATGCACATAGTAAAACAAATTTGCAACAATTTGTCATCTTACTCGCTTTGCGCTGTAACGATTGTAATTTTGTCCAGTTAAATTCACTAAAACAGCTTCAATTTGCTGGTCATGCTTCCGTAGACGCCATTTCATACCCAGCAGCACGCTTTCATTGGGATGCGGAAGAAAGGAAGACAAATCACAAACAAATCTCGAAACGTCTCGTACCGTGGGTGAGCGTGTTGCGTACGTGCCAACGCTAACGGTTTCCGATTAAGACGACGTGAGACGAACAAACCAACCAACCCCCACCTGAACCTCATACCCACTGTTAGTTGTTTACAATTTCACCCAACTGCCGGCACGGGTTGTACCCTTCCTTTAGGGTGTCTTGCTGAGCCGCGATCAAGATATGTATGCGATCTACGCGATCTTCGCAAGGTCTGAATGGGTGTCATATGTACATACACTTTTTTCTCCTTTCTGTTTTATCTCCCCCTCGCATCCAAGCTTTGGAGCGAGTATGGCGCGCAAACAAAAAACAAAAAAAAAAACCAACGAAACGCAAATATTGTGGCCAGTATGGTAAGACGGGAAAAAGAGAGTGTAAAAGATTGCCGCTTGCCGAACCATCCCAGGCATCCCATTATCAGTGGGTCAAGTTTTCGGAACAGGTTTTTATGTTGTTTATATTTTTGTTCAGTGTCCGGGGTGAGCAGCGTTTGTCGTTGAAAATGAGCATGCAAAAGCTTCCCGAGTGGTTTGGGTAAGGTGGCCGTTGGTAACGTTTGCGCAAGAAAGTGCATTAAAGGTTATTAACAACAACAAAAAACTATAAAACTCTAAGATTCCCACATCACCTTAGGTAGAGAGCGTTAGAATGGAGATTTCCCCTTTTTTCTCGTGGGACCGACACCGGTGAACTATGGGTAAAGACATAATTCCTTTCACGTTAGAGCGTCTGGCCGCGAAACGAATGAATAGCAAGCATTTCGCTTTTTATGTGTTTTAACCTTTTTATTTCAATTCTATTTTACCAGTCCTCCCCAACTTATTCAAACAGATTTCTCGGCTATGATGTAGCTTACAAAAACGTTACTTGCTTCATGTAGCTGGACCAACGCTAACGCTAATGCACGTTTTAACTAGTTTCCTTTTTTGGGGTTGCTTTGTTTTTGATTTTAAATTTGACAGCTGCTATTTGTCATTTTTCCGATGCAGTAATATTTTGAGAAAACGAAGGGCATAACAACGGTCGCCAAGTCTACTTCATCTTCAGTGCATGCCTTCCGAAATTTAAACTTGATTGATACCGCACCAAACACATTAGCGTAGGCAAGGAGAAAGGAATATTTCACGCATCATCGTTCTTGCAAGATACGTTGAGTGTAGGTGTGCTTTAAAACTTCAAAATATCCACAATACCCTACAAAGAGTCATGCTTTTGTCCTACATGGGTGGTATATAAAGTGAGTATAAATACCCCAATCAGCATCGGTATTGATCGACTGTTCCTCATACAAAGCGGATCCTTTAATCCTTTTCGCTTCTAACAGCTAGGATGTCTTAAAGGGCAACGAGTTAACCCGCTTGATGAAGCGTGGAATTGAGCGTAAACGCAGCATTCTCTTTTAACGGCTAGTCTACAACTTAAATCGGTTGTTTCTGTTTTTTTTTTTTACTATCATAAGCATTATACCATGATGCCGCCTTCTACAGGATCGGTGGTTAAAGTAGAAATAAAGGTGAATCCTTTTAATACATTTTTAATTACAAAACATGACTGCTACCCCTGCTCTTGAATGAAAGCAAAAAAGGACGGAAGATTGTGCATTCAACCTGTCTATTCCGATGGTAGCGCTGGGAACAGAGTATCGATTTTCATGCCACTAAAAGGAAGCGCACGAGAACGTGCATAAATTGATTTAAATTCCATTCTACACTGATCAGCTGAACTCTTCGATGTGGGATGTTGGCAACTAAGAAAAGCAGCAAAGAAGACTCTGATTTCTGGGGAGAATGAAAAAAAACAGAGGTTCGTCGCTTGTTTGACATACACCGCGCATTGAAGTTGTTTGTATCCTTTTCGGCACGGCAACGCCCCGTTTGCCTCGCAAGCGGAGCAACTACTGAGCAGCGGGAAGGAACCAAATCAAAAACATCAGTCCTTTTTTGTGTGGTGGCGGCTGATGGCTACCTTACACCCGTTGCTGGTGGGACGGAAACTTGATGCGCATCGTCATGCGCCAACGTGCATTGGGATGCGCTCGCGCTCCTCGTAACCGTGGGCGAGCACAATAAATCAATCATTCGAGAAAGGGTTCCGAAAACCAAGCGGCGTATATGTGTGTGTGTATGACCAAACGTGTGCCTGAGATGTATCGATGCTCAGCAAAGGAAGCGACGGTTAATGGTGTGTTGATCGATTCCTGGCGGGTGGTTTTATCTCCACGGGTGCATACCGGGCCCACCTGCTATCCATTCGATATTGCGTATGGAAGTGGAATGAGAAATTTGTCAGATATGTGAGAAATTTGTTTTATCTGTTTTATTTTTAAATTTGCCTCAATAATTAATAGTTGATGCTTCTTTACGGAGGAGAAATGGAAATAAGCGAGTAGGAATGTAATTTACGCAATACTTTCAGTTATTTCTTTTAACTTTCAGACGTGTTTTACACTCTCTCTATTAAATAAGTGAGTAGCTCGATGGTTCCTGCAAAGGCCGGAAGTTGTTCAATTCTCTTCCGGACTATCCCTATCGTAGCAACGACAGGCTATCCGGCTACATGGTAAAATTTTGTCTAGTAAGCATGCTTAAGGCCGAAATTATCGCGAAGATCGTGTACGCCAAGAAAGAAGAAGAATTATTAAATTTATTATTAAACTAAGTTGAACGCAGACAAAATATTGAAGGTTAACGGGATAATTCAGATGTGATCAACAATTCAAAGGCGGAAGTGAAATTTATTCGAACCTTCCTTTTACCTGCAAACAAACTCGTTTGTTATGTTTTCATTGCTGATTTTTTTCGTGCCATGGAATCACTGTTACACGCTTAGCTTCGAAGTCGGAGGAAAGTCGAGTTATACTTTCTTTTGCGAAGAACAATTTGAGAGGACAAAATAAAGTTTATTTATTGAACGACCCATCGGCACATACATGGGTTTTTGTGTCGTTTTTGTTCGGCTTAGCTCTGTATTTGCTCCTGAAGTAAGCCGACTTTTCATCGACCAAAATTTGGAATGTAATATTTCATCCAAAGGAGACTGTGGTTTTTTTTTATTATGACTGTAACGCCTCCTTATAAGCGCTTTCCTGTTCTTTGCTCTAATAACCACGATGAATAAAGGCTATGATTATATTCGCATTATCACATCACACCTTTTTGACGAAGAAAGTCAATGTTGATGCCGTCCTGCCGTATTTTTTTGGTTTTTGTAAAACGATTTCCTTTCGAAATCGTACATTAAACGGAGGGGTTTGCAATAAAAGCAATGATTGTTGGGTCAGGCGCTATTTCTGGTTAAAAAAATTCCAACTCAAAGTCAGTACTGCTTTGGTAAAAAAACAAGCGATCAGAATGCTTGAGCTCTACGCTCAGTCGTTCGTGCCATATCGTAAATTTGACTTGCAATTTTATTATTTAAAAAAAGTCAATACTTTTGCACTACGAATGGTAAAAAGCAAGTCAGTTTCACTTTTTCCTTATTCACAAGCACCCATTTCAAGCCCCTGTCTGGTGATATCGAACGAAAAAATCACCGGGGAAAGTATCACAATAAACGAATAGGGAGGAAACGAAAGATTCGCCCAAAAACAGTGAGACAGTGAAAAACGGAGAGCAAACTGCAATAAACATACCCCCGGTTCCGGAATGCAATCGGGGTTGCTCGGAGTGTCTTTCGGTTGCATTATGAACAATCATCATTAGCAAACAACCCACAAGAGAAACGATCCCGATCTTGATCGATCTGAAGCAACGTCTTGTTGCATTGCACGTCGGTCCCGTTTTTCAAGGTTGGTGGTGTGTTCCAATTCACCACCCAAACGGATCGTATCGCAGGCACGAAACAAGTGGCAAGAAAAAAAGGCACCACCGGTAGGGAACATCAACATCGTCGCTAAACGTCGATAATTAAATGACAGGTTTAATTTTTGGATGCCTTCACTTCCGTCATTCGCCGGGATGCTATCGGGTTAAATTAATGCTGACAAATAACCACGAGCTGTTGTTGTTTGGGTGTCGGCTCTGTTGTTGCTTTGTTGCGTTTTGAACAATTTTCTTTTTTTTTTTACTGTTGTTATTTAAAAGGACATATTGTATTCGAAAAGTATGCAATTCATGCACAAAATCTGAATGAAAGTCGCAATGGAATTACATTTCAGCAGCATTTTTTAAATATGAATAACATACGTTTTTACTGTTTTCTATTTATAAAATATGCTTTGCTGTGAGCCAAAAATGGAAGATTAAAAGCATGTTTATTTATTTTAAAAAAAAAAAACCTCCACGTTTCTCACTTTGTTTCAATTTGTAATTGGAAGATTACACACCCCATAGTCCCACGTAGCTCGCGACAGTAAAAATCCAAAGAAGAAAAGAAACTCTAGCGAAAGCATCAGTTCCAATTATTGGCCACCCTTTCGCATCATTCCACACGAGCGCAGGGAGCGTCAATCTTCGAATACACATTTTTTGCTGTAGTAAAATTTTTGTTTCTACCAGTTTAATAAACGTACCGTTGATAAGGCGTACGAAACAACAATAATTACGCACTCCTCAACGAGAAAAAAAATAACCCGGAACACAGCCCGGATCCAAAGAGACTGCAAAAGATCGGGCCACACCGCGTACGATACGTAATGATCGGCGCTGAAATAATTACCCCATCAGATCCCTGTCTCGGTTGGGTTCGGATCGGTTCTTTTATCTTGCAGCAGGCCGTCCGCTAGTGACCCACATTCCGGCGGTGCTATTGTTGATGTTTCGACGCGTTTCAGTGCCTTTACCGAAAGGTGCAAGTGCCGTTGACCGTTGTCGGTGGATTGCACGTTGGAAAAGGAAAATGATAATAAAAACGACGACCCGTAAGGGAAAGTGATGCACATGGGGTCGCGAAAGCAAGGATCAAAGGGACAAAAGGGTTATCCATCATACGATACGGGTTAGGGTTTGCTTTAAATGGTGCTGGTGATCTCTTTCGAGTAAAATTCAGCTCAAGTAAACTCGATGTTGAAGGTTTACAGCAAACCATCACGAGGACTTGTCTATTTGGAGAGATCACAGCAAAAAGTGTCTAATCATCATTAAAATTGTGTTTCTACCTGCGTTAGTAATTTATTTCACAAAACTTATGATATGTGCGAGAAAAACGTTACAACCATTCACCGTGCAAGCTTTCTCCGAATAATCTCTCGCTCGGTAAGGTCCGTGCCAGCCGATCCGAAACTTCGAGAGCGTCTGCTCTTCACGCTATGAAATCATGCATAGAGCGCTCGTGCGCACGCCGAACAATCATAAATGCATTACATCTATTGAGCAATTTCACTCCGAGCAGCAGGACGTTTCGATGAGTCACCGGAAGCAAAAAACGGATGTTCGAAAACGCTTCCAACCCCTCCCCATGCTCACGTAATGGAAATGACGCAAAGTTTCGCCACTGCCCTACTAATCTCATCCCTTGCACGACCCATCGTGCATTTTTGCGGAAAGGGAAGTAGGTCGGTCTTGTAATCGATCGCGTGAAGGGATTTTCCAAAAGTTATGCGTGTAACCACGGGCGCCCCAACAAAAAGACGAACAAGGGATACAGAAAGAAGGAGGGAGAGAAAAGGTAAGATTCCGCGGATCTTCTTTGGCCCGGTTGTGATCATTATGGTAAAATTTTGTTCAATGAACGAACGCCAACGAAACTGGTCATGGTTGGCCGTGATTTACCCATCGATTTCGACTCGGACGACAGAAGTGAGTGTCGTAAAACATACATTCAGGCGCTAAATCACCCACATCCGGCTTAACAGACGGGGTCCGGTTGCAGGCGTGGTGGAATTATGTAAGCCCTCCGGCCTAGTCGGATATCGGTTGACATGAGGCATCGCTAAAAAAAATAGTTTATGGCACACAAAACTGATGGAAAGTTAAACATGTCGTTCAAGGACAGTGGTGACGAACCCAACTGAAACTGAGACTGAGCGGTAAAAAAGAAAGTCTTACATCGTCTGAAACGCAATGCTTGGATTTGATCTCCGATCCCGGATGCTTCCACCCGGATACACCCTAAGTAGAAGATTGCCGTTGACAATATGCTCTCAATTCCTTCAAAAACACACTGTAACCCTTACGGAATACACAATTGACGGAAATCTATTTGAGACAATTGAAATTCCTTGAACTAACGCAGCCTAACACAGCATCGACGGTAGATCGAACCGGGCGCAAAACTTTCTCGTTTGAATGATTTATCAGTGCGCAAACATCATCACGATCATCATCATCATCAGCATTGCAACGTTGATTTGAGAGTCTCGTCAGTTAATAAAAGAAAACTATAAAAAGACGACAACCTTCCCTCAAACGTTATGATGGTGGTGGAGGTGGCTTTTGGGGAGTCTTCTGGAATTCGATATCTCCCACCCCACGGGAGTTACTTCGAAACGGAACGCCAACGACCCACGGTGCAAAAAAGAAGGAATAAGAAAAAACGAAAAACATCAACCCGGTCACTCACGCAACGAAAATGAAAGTGAGATCACCGGGGCTGTGGGCAATCCTCCCTTGCCAACTAGTACGGCATTTACACCCCCACCCCTCCCCCACCCACCTTCTGTAGCCCACTCGATCGAATTTTGAGAAAGTTGCCCTCACTACCAGGCAGCTCACAACATCTCTCGCAGCATTTTTCTCACTCTGACAATCGCTAACGGAGTGCATGATAAAACGGGAGCGCCTTTGTAACGTTGTATGTTTCTTCCCCCCCCCCCCCATGATGGTTTGTTGCCCTTCCCATCATCACCATCAGCGAAAGAAGCTGCACGCAAAACGAATGAGTGAAGGCCGCTCGAGTACTGCGAGTGTAGCTTTCCACAGGGGAGGGAGAAGCAGGAGAAGTGAAAAGAAAGTCTGCCATTGCGGCGAACGAGAGCGAGACAGAGGGAAGGAAAATTGGAAAGCAAGTCTGGGATCTCTGGGTAAGGTCTGCGTAACGGGCACTCAGCGCAGCATCGGCACGCTCGGCACGGTGCACACCGGTCAGCAAGCGTTTAGTTGAGAGATACTTTCGAAACGCGACGGTCGCAACACGGAGCAGTAACACGGGTACCAGTCCGCGAGACCGACGTCCGGAAACACGTCGGCGTCCACCAGAGGGAAAAAACAAAACACGGTACGAGTTTGAGTTTATTCAGTGGTTAGTGCTATCGCTCTGGGTGGACAAGTCGTACGGGTGTAAACGTGTTTGTGTGCGAATTGGGGGGTGTTTTGTACAATTGTGGACGTGGTTAGTGTGCAGTGTAGCAACCAAAGGAGTAGTGGTTGACGTAGCCGATTTTCACATACAAAAGGCTTGTGCTTTTAAATATTAAAGTGTAAGTTGAAGATCGGTGGAGGAGATCAGCAAGGTTGAATTAAGAAAATCAGTTTTCTAGCGACGTTAATCCCGTTTGAGGCGCTGCCACCAATGCGCACCGGTTACCTTTTGTATAAAGTACACACAAAAAATCGATCATCCCCCCAGTGACCCAGATATAACTCGACCGTTTTCTGCAATAGTTGCCGGCACGCTTGACGGAATTTTATTACATATTTTTATACCGGCGTTTGGGGAGGAACGGCAAAAAACAGCTACTTGCGTATGTGATGCGTAGCGAAGCCGAACCGAACGGCCGAGCCGATGCGGATGTAGTACACCTGTAGCCTAGAGACGTAAAAGAAAACGCTGAAGAAAACTATTCGAAAAAGGCAGTGTGTAAAAGCGAATATTATAAAGCAGCTGAAAGGAAATTGAATTCAAAACGTTGCAGATTGAGTGTGTGTGTGTGTTTGTGTGTGTGGTGAATATTTGTTCAGAATATTTTGAACCGTTTTATTTGCACGTTGGTGGCTATGAATGACTCGTAGAATACTTGCTTGATTGTCTGAAAATTAAAAGATGGTTATTAAGAATGATTTTTAGACTCAAGTACGCCGAAATAAGTGCACGTGTGGTTCAACTATTTGTTGACTTAAACTTTAACATTCGTATAAAGCAGTAGTGAAAGTGGAAAATTGTTCTCTTGCCTTTCCAATATCGAATAGGATAAATTACATGACTTATACCACGCTGAAATAACAAACATGACGGTTTTACGATCTTGCTACCTAACTTTCTTGAAAGTTTCTTCTGGCAATACGATGTGAACTATGAGGAACAACTAGTCCTCAAAGAAAAATCCACCCCTTCCCCATTTGTAAGCTGCCAAACACCAGCCGATGACGTGAAAGTGCCGTTTCCGAATACCGTGCGCACATGGGCTTGAAATCTCATACCGATCAATCATCGTTATTTCGTATGGGTAAAAGGAAACGTCAAAGAAAAAGCCAACAAAATCCTCCCGCTCGGAAACACCTGTAAAATTAGAACATGCAGTGTAAAGGGCGCATCATACGAAATATGATGAATTTGTGTGATATGTGAAATGGTGAAGAAGAGAAAAAAATCACACCGTGCCGAAATGAACGCATTATTGGTGTAAAAAGATCGATCGTGACTGTGTTACTGCGTGAAAGTGAATGAATGGCAACTGGTTTGCAGTGGTGCAGTGGCGGAACCGGATCTGCCTGGAACAAACGCTAAAAACTTCCTCCCTGAGAGTGGACTTTTTCTTGAAACAACTGTCCCAATCTCGAAGGAGAAAGTAGACTGTTCGGGGACGATTATCTGGTTACTTGCTTGGCAACGCTAAGTTGTCTGCTTTTCAACGTACTGTGGTAGCATTTTAAAACTCCAGCAACGCGATCACCTTGTTTTAACGATACTGCTTTTGTTGCAGGTGCTTTAAAATTTGATTCGCTCACAGTGTGAGGCTTACGGTACAGGCATACGTACATCACAGTTCAACTGCAAATAGCTCAATTAGCTTTTCCGTACGCTGTTTGTTCTGCTACTTGTTCTGCATATTCTACCATTCTGCCATGTTTCGGTAAAAAAAGAATGCTTCCATTCTTAGCCTTGTACACCACCGTAAACCGTGCAGTGATGAGCTGTTGAAAGGCAGCATAAATCGCAGCATAAGTAGAAGCAGAAGAAGATCGCTAAAACTGAAAAAAGACGAGCAATAAATAATACGGCCCCTTTCGGGTTGCGGGTAGCCACACGCTGAAGTGTTTGAATGGTGCTAATTCCCGCCTCGGAAATGCTTCAGTTGCCGCAACAACCTTGGCATTTCGGCGCGCATCGTTACTTTTGGCGCATACGCGCCATGTCTAGAGTCATTACGTAATTTGTCCTGTCCACCGTGTTCGCAGTTTCCGTTGCACGGGTTCAAAGCTCGTGCCATACGGTGGCCGCACCGGAGATTTACCGTTTTGTAGTAGAGCGTCCACGTCTGATACGTACACCCAGCGAAGAAATGCTTTAAGGTTGTGTGCATGGAAAATGGATAGTTTTTTTTCTGCTCATGGCCATCGTGACGCACTTTTGGAAAAAGATTGATTATATAGTTTGGTTCAACCAGTGCACGGTCAAGCGCCCTTGCGAACGCAATGACTGCCATTTGCCATATGTAAGCCTTGAGACACGATTCTGTGGGATGAATGTGTTTAAAGTCACTGCTAAGAAGCGTTTAAGATACGATGTTGACAAGAGGTTGAAACATAACGAAGGCTGATCCGGTTTATTTTAATTGTTTGATACAGAAGAAAGATTCTCTAAAAAGTAAAACATTGTTCATTGGATTTAGGCATTGCGTCTTGAGAAGCGACAAATTGTAAATTTCTATTAGGTTTTATCTATATTCGTTAATTGTTTTAAAACATTGTGTGCCCAGTACACCGACACCCCTAACTAACTTTCCTAATTTTCTCTGTTTTCCCGTTTTCTTCCCTTTCATGCAATCGCCGACCATCGATGGAAACTCTCTTTGGACTTGCGCAGATAACGGATAATCTGTACCAACTGCTGCCATAGATCGTTGTAGTGTGATATAGAGGAGATAAGTGAACGAACAAAAAACAAAAACAAAGTAACCCGACGAAACAGGACGTCCATCGACGAGCATCCCTTTTGCACCGAAAGCCGAACAACGAACTGCGAGCAGTTAACAAACAAAAAGTCTGCTACGATAAATAAACGAAAAACGATGGGCAACCGAATGCGATCCTTGGTCGCGACGTTCGTGCTACTATTCACAGTACTCGAGGTAAGTTGATGCTATTGGAAAAACAAATTAACAGCCCAAAAATTCCTCCAGGCAATGATGGTCTCAGAACAGCTCACCGTGAGTTAAGTTTTGTGATTCATTCGATTACGATGTGATATTATTCCATCTCGATTTACTTCTACGACAAGACGACAAGAAAATGAAAAACGCTTGATGGAAAACCGTCCTAAGGACTGGAATGAAAACGAAAAACTACACACGCCAGCTTTTGCACGTAGTAAAAGGCGAACAATCAACAGTTATGGTAGGAGCTTGCTGCGCCTATGATTGCCGTGCTGGAAATCGTTGCTTGGAACTCGATTTTTACTTCCAACACACTTTTTTCTTGCGCCAGTTAAACTGCCCAGAGGTGCTACCTGTTGCCCTTTCGGCGATTTAGCATTTAGCTGCAATCGAGGCCTTCCTTCAAAATGAGCCGCTGCACATTAATGTGCGGAACGAACTCAATGAGAGAGGAGTTGGCTTTTTTCTTTCGTTTCATTCTCTCTTTCTGTTGAGATGGCCCAGTTTTACAGAGATTTGCTACCTTGAAGAAAGGAAAGGCAAGAAAAGGGTGTTTTTTCCTCTAATAAAAAGGTTATCAAAACCGCTTAAGAAACTTGGTCCGTGTTGGTAATGATCGGTTTCTTTTAAAATCCCCCTCAATTACACCCCACAGGAAGCGTAGCGCACATACAAATCATAATGCGCTACGTAAACAAAGTGCCATATTCAGAGTGAGATGTAAATTTGGGTAATTTATTTTTTCGTTGCTATCATTTCGTAACACATTGTCGAAGTCATCACGTAAGGTACTTATTCGATTCCTAGAAAAAAAAATTAGGCAAAAAGTGTTACACTAACATAATTTGGCTTTAACGTTCGTGTTGCTATACGAGTACGCATCATTCGTTACGTGTTGTCAGTACTTTATCAGATGCGATTGATAAGCTAGCCAAAGATTACGTGAGGTCATGTTGTGTCTTATATGATCTTTGTCTTATCATATCAAAGTAATTTATTCCATCCACGTACGAATCGGCGTAACAAATGTGAAAATAGAAGTAGAGCAACGAGTGGCTTGATATTGATTGTTTGATATTGAAAGTCAATTTGTTGTTATGGAACAACGAATAAACATTGAGAAAGGTGTAGAGTTTTGCTTGATGAATTTTTTAAACGATCTTCATAATAAGTTTGATAGAAGATGTTTCACTCTCTTTTCTTTTCATGAGACTTTCATAAAGCGTCATAAGTTCAATAGAGCTCGTCACTCTATAAATGAAAACCATTTTGCTGACGAAACACTCGACACCGAAATTTTACTACCTGTTTGAGCTTAAATAAAGCTTTTCCAACATTCGGTGCACGTAATTGGTACGCTTTATATCTTACTTAGCGCGAAAGTCGGAACCATTTTATTACTCAAGCTCAACATGACCATAAAAAAACTACTGAAATTCATAAACAGATCCAGAGCACGATTGCTGGTAAATCTGTGGCAAAACAAAGAATTATAATGAGTGAACGAAGAACAGTTAACGCCGTGTGGGAAACCTTTCTAGCCTGTCGGTCTTCATCGCCTGTCAGGTCGGAAAAATCCCAAACCGCAAAGTGCACACTTTCACCTTTACCTGAGAAACTGTTTGCAATCCGACTCGATAGCTTTGCGGTCGGTTTTCCATGCAGATCAACAGCTACGTGCGACATTCGGACGCTGATTTTCTACCATTTTCCCATTATTGCACCGTAATAACAATGGAAGTTGTCGAGTGGTCGTTGTATTGCAAACGATCATCAACCGCCCCGCGGCACGCACCCTGCAAAAGTGCAGACAATCAGCACTCATTAAAATATAAAACTGCACTCGGTGTGCATTATTTTGTGTCACTTTCACCTCGCAGGCAACAGCGTCAAGCAAAGGCACGTGCGAAAATGTAAGCGATTCATCTGCGGGAAAACTGTTAAAAATTAGCTTTAAATCGTCATCGGCAAATGTTGAAAAAAATCTCACAGTCAACACTATTTGGCATTAACTTAATGGCCGTGAGTGAACAAAAAAAAGAAATAAGCAGTTTTCCCTTTTACAATTGAATTATTTTCGCCATTTGCTGGTGTGCTACTTTCTGTACCGGCTGTTAATTGAACTACATTGAATTGGGAAGTCGTATTTTAAATACGATTATTTCGATTTGTTGGAAGCTGTTTGCATTTTTTATGATACATTATGCTGGCTTCTAGGCATGTTCTCTTATTTCGCAGGTCGCCAGTAGTATTTTTACCTCACACAAAAAAAAAAAAACAAACAAACCATAACACATTGAACGAAAACCAGCCGAACCGCATCCATTTCTTCTGCTTGATATGGGAGAAAGAGTTTAGGCTTATGCCTGATCTCTATTCTTCTGGCCTTTCTTGTTGTTCGCTTACAGTTCTTCTCGTTACATTGGAGTCGATCATTTGTTTCACCGCTAAATAGCGGTTTATGGAAATCTCATTCATTCCACGCAAAAAAAAAACACGACAAGTGCGAAACATTTCGATCGTTTGTTCGTTTCTTCTTGGTTGCAAATTCTATCGGTATTTTTTCCCGATTGATTTATGCGAACAAAAGTATACACAAATGAAGGCAGAATCGAATTCCAAGGAAATTAATGTGATTAGCGTAAGATTAGCACACGATTTTCTTATGTTTACCGTATTTGGCTCCCACCATGGCTTCCGCATTGGCTCAATTATTCGATGATAATATATCATAAATCACGTTTAATCGATCTTAATTAAATTAAATATCGATGTGGTTTTTACCGGACACGTGAAACACAGCGCGAGGAGTAACAGAAGCTTAATAATTTCATTGCTTTTATTTCTTTCTTTGTAGAGCACTTAACTAAAACTAAAAAAAACTCAGCCGATAAAAAAGTCTTTATATGGTTTATTTTATCCCTAATTAACATTTTGCAAATAAGCCTTAACTTTTATGGAATATCACTACAACCGGAACAATGGTTTCTCTTTCGAACAAAAACATAAATTATTGGTTTCAAATGTTCAATATAAAATGAGTATTGTATCGGCTAGCGGTCCTTATTCGGCGTTGTTAATCTTCGCCCGGATCGTCCAAAGCTTGTGTCACATAAATTGTATTGCAGAAAGCCACAAAGAAAGCTTATATGGAGATATTTATGTGCAGAGCTGAAATGCAACCTTTTCGGTGTTTTTTTTTTCTTCTTTCTACCTACTAGTGCGTTCGATGAAAGGGAAAAGGGTTACCCAGTTTGCATGTTCTTCAGCTCTTGCGTTTGTAGTGAAAGTGTACTCCTC
>KB698559.1:0-28084 GCA_000349165.1 Anopheles christyi
TATGGTTATGGAGCAGCATAAAGGGAGCGTGAGCGCGTGAAGCATAATTCCATAATTTCCCGTGCGCATTGTTACCACTGCACCTAGCTCAAGCAATCTCAACCGAAGAGCCGTTACGCTCCACACGATCAGCCTTAGCATGGACTCACAAAGAGATAAATAGAGAGAAAGAGAGAGAGAGAGAGAAAGAGAGAGGGAGAGAGTCTTTATCGTCCACCTTTTGTGACGATTTCTCATCGCACCGGAGAGGAAAGGACGTTTATTATGATTCATATCAACGTGCGGACAGGGATCGAGGCCAATCGAGCACCGAAGGGTGTCCGTGCTGACTCATAGTGTGCGCCCTTCTCAAATACATGTCATGGTTGTTCTATTTTACTGCCTCACCCATAGCCCGGCGAGAGTACTACAGTCGGTGCTGTGCTGGAGTGATTTTCTGTGTACAATATAGTTTTATGCGCAAACAGGCAATGTCTATGAGAAAAGGGAGGGGAAAACGCAACTTATGCTGCACGGATGGAATGCAAACACACTGGCGTTGTTTTATAATTTCCATCTGATAGCAATCAAACATTCTGAAGCGAAGCAAAAACTGAAGGCAGCAAGCGTTTTGTGCAAGATTTCACGCTTCCAACATACGGAGAGCAAGAGAGAGGGAGAGAGGGGGTGTAAATCGTGTACACGGTTACACCGGGTCAAACAAATGCTTGACCAAACTGTCCCCTGCTTGTCTGTCGGATTGAGCAGCAGCAACCACAGGGAGGGTGTGATATTGGTGGGTTAAATTAAATCGTACTGCCAACGGAGGGAGAGTGTAAAATCGTGCATCAAGAAGCCATTTCCTTGTGGATTGAGCATTAACTGTATAAACGATTGTGATCGTAATGGAAAACGGTTTCAGCCCTAAGGAAACATTCTTGGCAAACAACACGTACTGCTGGTAGCTAGTTGGAACGCTCCTTTGCGAGTTGCTAAATATCCTAGTTGATGTGGAGGCTCAGTGAAAAACATATTGCAGCCCATAAATTACAGAACCTCATCACCATCATCATCCTCATCATCATCATCAAAGTTGTGTAGCTTTTCAGTGAGCCAGACGCGAGACCTTCTGCTTAACCCTGCTCAGTTCTGGAACGCTTCTGAGCCAAACGGTTTCGAGATGGCAATAAGCGCCGTGTCTTGCTTCTTGCATTTTTTTTCCAACAAACTACAAACGATTTCAACGCGCACCAAGAAACAAACCCGCGTGATGAATGTTCCATTTCTAAGTACATCAATTGATTGCGCAGTGCTCAGCACCGTTGCTCCCCTGCTGATCCCGGAGATCCATTTTCAAGCTCAATACTCTCTTCCCCATCCACACACTCTCCGCACCTAGATTGACCGATTGAGGAAAGAAAAGAAAGTGAACGAAAGGCCATCGGAGCTGGCGAGCACACGGTATCAAGGTGGAATCGATTCGATGAATTATAAATGGTATCAATTAAATGGTCTCGCGAATGCACCGACCGCATAAACTGTTGCCATTCCTTTCGGGTGGGTGAGGAGCACGACCGGAGTCAGTTCAGCGCAGGACGTAGTCGTTATAATTTATCGCCGTTACGCGAAATCGGTCCGAGCATTCGATACCTCCTAGACAAGAGGCTCTGCGAACGCGACGACGATGCATTCTGGAGCGTTAGTGTCGGGGTCTGGGTGCAACTAGGCCATCGCTTCGATCATGCTCTGGCACTTTGTTGCGTTGAGTGGTGCGCGATATTCAATGGTCCCCACCACCACCACCATATCAATCGGCTTCAACCTGATGGGGACCTACAGAAAGAAACTATTTTTCCCTCCGATTCCGATTTGGGATTATTGCTCCTTTGTTTCGCGCTTATTACTCTTACTGCCCTCGAACGAACGCTAACCATCGGTTCCCTTGGCTGGTCAGCTCCGGAAGAGACTTTCCCACTCGATCGTCTATTATCAGTGCCGTTTCTAGTGTGTCTCTTTCGATACGGCTATTTAGCACATCAAAGAGCTTCCAGAAAGGGAATGGGGGGTGGCAGGGAACTTTTCTCTAATGTTCCCTCGGAGGAATGACAGACCGTTGGCCAACGGTGTGGCACCTTTAGTCGCGGATAGTCGTGGACTCGAGTTTCGTTCGTTGCAGCAACGTGATAATTACATTACGGTAATGGCCGTATAATTCTGGAATTGTTCCGATATAAACAAACATTTGAGTAATGGGCCCTCAGGTTGTGTGCCCGTGTTGCTATCAGGGTGCCGAATGGCCTCCGGAGTCCGTTTCATCCCCTTTTTAAGCCATGGGGAGATAAACACAGAGTGAAAAGGGAGTGAATAAAGCATTTGCGATTTTAAATAGCTGAAAGCAAATTTTTCCACCGCATTCTCAATGAGGCTCCCTAATGTAGCCTCCGGAAGGGGTTGGGCTTGGGTATAGAACCGAAGCAGGAGGATCGCCCGTAGCTCACGATCACGATTGAATGGGCCCGGTGGGGTTTTGGCCGGCAGGTCCCGTTAGTTTAATTAAAGGCAACAATATATCCTCGGTAATGGCGATTTCATAGAAATAAACTAATCATTAGCGAAAACGGTGGGTTGAAGAATATTGTGAGGCTATCGTAGATGATCACGGTGGTTTGTGATACGTTTGTTTGGTTGTGGGTAGGAATGCAGCTGTAGAATAATATATACAAGAATGGGTACTTATCATGATCACATCATATTCAACATGCCAGAGTAGATAAATAAACGAACGGTGCCCTTACGTCGACTGGGACTGGGCTTTAATCGATTGCACATCACGTAAGTGAAATTTCACATTCGCTCGCATACTCGATCATTCCGCGTGACTTACAAATCGCTTTATTTTCACCTCCACTAGCATGTGTGCAATGCTTCACTTTCTACTATCTTCCGTGCGCCCCAGCCACATGATGAAACATCATCATCGGTAACGTGGCTGCGACACGATCATGATGATCGTCTCTGTGGCAGCAATGAAATCAAATATTTCTTCAATGCAGGACGGGGCGAATGAAAATGAAAAAAAAAAATGAAACAAAGTATATTTAATTACTGTATGAAAATTTATGATCGCAACCGATGCAACGCATTCGTTATCGTCGGCGACTGCGCAAACTCGCGTGCCGTACGGTCGTTTCGCGCACTCGAACGGAAGATCTATTCGTCGGTTTCGTTTCGGTTCTTTGTCTCGTCGGAGGGAGCCTAAAGCGCCTAAATGAATCGCGCCCGGCAAAAGGTTCCCGGTCTGTTCGTGCTCCTCTAGGGAGATTCCACGACGAAGTCTAACGGAGCCGGTGGTTGACAAAGAGTAAACTATGTGCAGCATGCAAGTGAGTCTGCTCGTCCGAGAGCAAAACTGTTTCCCTTCCCCGCCAAAGCGTCCAGTGGGTTTGCAATTTAATTGGTTTGCTGCTGACGCCACCAGCAGTACCGGCTACCATCGCCACCACCACCACCACCACAGTCGGGCAAATGTTCGGTGGAACCACGATTCACGCTCGTTTGGTGTCGTTTGGAACTTCTCTATCCTCCTCCGGTGGCTTAAGCGGTGAGCTATGGTGGTTAGAGCTACCGTTAGCGCGTCCGGGAGCGCATGTGTATGTGTTTGTGTGTTTGTGGTGGGGATTTCGTTGACGAAGTGCGCAGACTTTTGCGCAGCAGGGTTTCGGAGCATAATTGATTGCTTCTAATGGAGGCAGGCCGTAAATTCTTAGAGCGTGTGAAATTCATTCGACTGATCTCGTCCTCTCTCACTCACACACTGGAGAGTGCACTACGAATGGGGTAAGGGTTGACACCGGCACACTCTAGCGAGCACTTGCGAGTTTCGCGAAAGCGAAAGAATTTTAATCGGTTTCCGAGTTAATTGAAACTGAAAACGGTTTTGCACCGGATTGTGACTGTGCTTGGTTTTGCTTTGGTTTGCAGTTGCATTTTGCTGCCAGAGGGCATGCGCTTCTGACACTGTGCATTCCCTCGCTCCTTCCAATGATCGTGTTTTCTCTTCCAGCAGCTGGGAAGCGACGAACGTTGCAGGAAGGCATGAACCAATTTACAGTAGCTCATTTCGCGACCACTACTAAGGGGTGATTCAGGGTGATAATTGTGACCCTTTTTGTTGTTGTTGCGAAGTGTGCTGGCTGACGTGAATTTAGCTCGACAGTGTGGCTACTCCTTGTTACCGTTTATGCGAGTGGCAGCGATCGGTCAGAATTGTCAAAAGTACGTCAAAACATGAGCTCTTGGAAGGTGTGCAAAATAAGGACGAGGTCAATAAAAATGATACGCGTATGTACCGGCTTTCCAGGGGGTAGTTTGAACTGGCCGACTAGTGTGTCATAATAATTGCTTCCCATTTGCCACCCCAAACCAGAGCAATCCCCACACGACGCAGGTCCCGGATGCAGGAGGACTCGAGGACGCGCACGCAATGACTGCAATGTCAGCGTAATGACTCGATCAAGTTGATCGACTCGAGTGGCTGTCGTGGTTACACCTTCCTTATGTTTGCATTTACTCCACAACTGCTTATCAATCAAAACGGCGGGCAAGAAACAAGCGTCGGTAGTGTGCCCAGGAGGCGGTGAAAACAAATACCCAGCCCTTTGCTGCGATAATGATAGCGTTTGCTTGGCTGGGTGGGAAAAAAGCTGCGTTCATCGCTTGTTGCCGCAGCATTGAAGTCTCTTGTGATTTGTGCCCTAGAGCCGTCTTTACAATATATGTAAGCACTGTCAAGGCTGCAGGAACAGTCATTTGTATTCCCTTACTCTTCATCCTGCTCGCCCTTCCACTTACCATGTCCGTGGTCGGTACAATTACACTATTTGATAAGCCGCTCGGGGAGGTAGGATGGGAGGTGGGCGGTAGGTAATTTTTTAAACATAAAAAAAAAACATTCAATGCCCACTAGCGATGGAACAGGGAAGCGATTGTTTGTAATCAATACGAGCAACACCCCGTCCCATTGTTAGGACAAAAAACTGGCACTTGTTCGTCCGCTCGCAGCTTGCCAAATAGTTTACTTTCAATTACGCAACCACACAGCACCCTCCCCAATCACCAAACACGAGAGCAGCACGACGGCGCCGGTGGGAATAAAATTTGTCCGTTTTGGTGCAAATTTCTTCTTTTTCTTCTGCTTGAGCACGGAGGTACAGATAGGTGTGAGAGGTGGTCTCGCAGGATATTTATCACGCCATTAACGGTTCCAAAAAGGCAACAGTACGGGCAGATGGGCACGATAAGGGCGCATGTCGGTATCAGCTTACGCACACCGCCTCTTAAAAGTGATGCCGCCGATGGCGAAGGTTTTTGGGATGCAAGAAACAAAAAAAAATCAATTAACCAAACTTGCCGCAAAAGGCAAACACAGCCGACAACGCATTCAGCTATAAGAAAAATCCGAAGCAAAGAGAATCTGCCGGTAACATCTTCTCAGAAATGCTTTTGCGGCGGTGTGTTTGTGGAGGATGTTGCCCGATGTCCCAACAGGGTACTACACCTCCATTCGCCATTGGGAGATCATCCTACGAAAATGCGCGTGGCTAGCCGCATTCTCACCCGTGGCCATGTTTTCTCATGTCGCCGCTCGCACAACGACGACGAGGTCGAAGTGGCTTTGTATCAGATCGAAGAAAGCTGATTATTCATTTAGCCCCTGGGAAATGGAGCTCTTTATTTTATTTTATTCATTTTTTTTGCGGAAAAGAGGTGATCTCCGTTCACAGCGTTGCACGATGAGCGGTAATGTATCTTTGGATTCAGATTTGGAATCGTACAGGAAAAACCCTTCAAGGCGAATTGCGATTCGCTTCCGACCTCCGTCTGCTATGGTCCTAAGCAAACGATGCAAAACGAGCATGAAGCACACACACTCACATATGCCTTGAAGCGTATGGGACGGAGCGGAAACAGGGATACCATTGTTTCCATTTGCGTTTATCGCGTGAAGCGATAAATACCATCGCTACGTTATGCGTTTTGTGGGGTGCGTTCCGGCCCAGGCGACAACAGTCGGTATGGTTCGGTTTGGGTTTGAGGTTGAAAATGAGGTTTCCTTCCACCCGTCACCACGCTAGCACACTTTGCGGGACACTTTGCGCCGCAGGATGATTAAACGATTAAAACCTTTCTTTTTGCGAATAAAACACAGGTCGTTCATGGGCTTTCACACCAAGTCCCATCGGTTTGTGTGGCGCTTTGCTTGTACACACCTGTTGCACAGTTATGTGATGCCGTCCCTCCACTATCTTAAAATGATGGAAGTGTGTAAAAAAAGGAACAAGAGGCTCGTCTCATTCCCAGCCTCGCATTCACAGTCTAGTTGACACTGAGATTAGTTTTGGTCGCCGGACCTCTAGGCGTGCTGGATGATATCCTCCCTTCACTAGGAAGGTTTCTTCCTTCTTCAAACACACAGCACATCAATTATTAAAATTTAATTACTTTCCCATTAACGGTGCCATTCCCGGGCCATGTCTCGACTCGCCTGATCGAGGTGAAACCGACCGCTGACCCAATCTGCTAGAGGCCAAAGGCCATCCTTCGGAAACAAAAGGCCTGGGTGGCCAATCCAACATGCCACCGCCTCTTCTTGGCACTCAATCAAGCTGTGCACAAAAAACAAACCCCCTCCCCCCAGACTTCCGGCATTGTCTTTGCAAAATGGCCACGGCATCATGGGGAAGAAAAAGGGAAAACACTCCGCCCGGTCCGCCAACATCTTTATCGCTATGTCTTCTTTGCCGATATGCTTATTGCTTCATTTCACGCTAGTCTTTTTCAGTGCGGCTTAGCTTCAGACCGCTGGACGGGCGAACCAGCATTTATCAAACGGGGGTCATACGATGTGCACACCAGCTGCTTCAATCAACATTATTCACGCTTTTCTAAAATACGATTATCTCTCCACCGCACGTCGCAAGCTGTCGCAAACGGTCAACAGGGAAGAGTGCTTTTTTCGCCCTGTTGGAAGATGCTCGTGAGCATGACGACCGAGTACAAATATTTGGAAGATTACTTTTCTACTCGGTGTGATGGCTTTCACCCCGAAAATTCATTCTGAGTGAAAATAATGGCGATTAAACCTCTCTTTTTTTGTACATCGAAAAGGTCACAACAAGCAATGTTATCAGTGCTGCTTACGGCAATCTTCTCATCTACAAGACTTTTAATAAGGCAGTTGGTACACATTCTCGACCTTCTGTAACATGGTGTAGGATCATATCCAATAAAGAATAAGCCTTGAATGCGGGACAGGTAAGTATACTAACTTAAAAAGTTTATGTTTCGATGTTTAACATGATAGGTTTAATTGTTATAAGCTTTTCCCTTCGACATTCAAAAACATCTTTCAAATATTATCTCTATTCAGGTCCTTGAAAACTCTCAAACAAATTTTACCATTGCTTTTTTCTCTCTTGTGAGCACCAGAAATAGAAGATAATTATCATTGAAACATGACAAAAATTATGCATCACATGTTCTACCATGACTGATTGGTACAACAAACCTAATTCCCTAACAAATCTAATCATTTATCATTGCCCAAAGGCACAGCGGGCGTCGGGCGCACGCGGCAAGGCTATAATCCTCTTGAAACCCTCGAAGCGGGCCTGAATGCGTCTGGTTTTGGGCATCACCCAAGAAGCAGACACACCGATAAGTCCATTAATTATGCAAAAATGATAATTATGACCATTACAAACACCGGGAGTTAGAAAGTGGCAAATGTAATGACAGCTAGAGTGGACATAAATATGCCCTCTGGTGTGGCACGGTGAGGCGAGAAAAGGAGGAAAGCGACAGAAAAGTGAGGCAAGTTGTTGTACAGTGGGTTGGAAGGAGGAGCACGGTATCGGTGCCAACTTTTCATACCAACCATTGCCTTTTCGTCCGATCCATGGTGAAGCTTTTCAACAAATGTCTCTGCAGCTCACTGAACATACGCATTCGATTTGGACATGAGTTTTCTCCCCGAAGGTCTCGCTCCTTTCTTCTCCTGCTCCGCACTTCTCCTTTGCTGTTCCTCTCTCTCTTCAACCCCCCCCCCACTCACCAATCGGATGGTTCCGCTTACTTTGTGTTGTCCCGTTGGAACACGACGCGCTGCACGCGGTACATCGGAGTGTTTCTCGCGGGACGATCGCACGGGGTAAGCCCTGTTGCCTGTCGATTCGCAGGTGATAATTACATCGTTTTCTAGACTTCGATCCAGCAGGCAAATCCGCACATACGCCCGTAACAAGATTGACTCGTTTCCTCCTTTGGCTCGGCTCGAAAGGGGCACACTGAGATGCCCAGTGTGTTGTGAGTTGCGCTGCCAAGTGTAGCTAATTCCTTCTTCTCTGGTTGCCAAACGGTTTACCACCCTTCCGTAGTAGGGCCTTTCGTTCAGTGTGGTAGTAGAGGTTTAGGTTTCGGTCCTGTTGAGCCGATCCGGCGCTTCACCAAATCCTGCCACGGTTGGTAATTAATTTCGCTAAAGCCTTCGTTCGCAGGGCCGATCAGACAGATAATCATCAGTATGTGCGGAGGAGAGGGTGGTGCATATATGTTGCTGCCAGCGATGGGTACCATTTTCGGGATGCATTCTGGTGGTGAAGGCTGCACGGTGTTATCTTGAGATGAAATCAATACGATAAGCTGCTAGTGGGGTGAGATGTTCGCAACGCACCAAGCGACTGTTCATTCGACCACGGTCCATGCTAGTCGGTGATTGGGTGGAGGGTTTCGATTCGATTTCTTTAATAGTTAGCTTAATTTTAATGGTAAGGCTTTCGGTAGGGCAATGATCTACCGATAGTGAACAAAACGAATTTCTCACCACATTAACAACGAAAGAATTTAAATCGTTTCGTCCCTCGACATAATGGGTTTGCGCGCGTTTTGCAAAGTGTTACAAAAATTACGAAAATTTTCCAATCATCTTAAAGTCATCAATCGAGCTAATAGTTGCTAAATATGAAGTTCAAAGTTGAATGGTTGATTGGTCGTTGAGCATTCCAATCGAAATCAGCTCCATTTGTTCGAAACGCTTTTCTTAATTTTCCAATCAATCAATCATTGGTTTCCTTTCGTGTTGTGGCATTTAAATCATTCGTTTCATAATCGCGTTAGGTCTTAACTGCACTAGCCATTATCAATAATTCACCTTCCGTTTGATGCGCGTATCGTTTTGTTTTACCGCACCCGCACGCACAATAAAACAATGATTGGTTTTTGGCTAGACATACCTCCAAGCGTCAATAATAGAAAATGAGAAAATCAAACTAGACTTTCTTTCAGCTTTTCGTTGTTGTTGCCTCACTTAGCGGAAACGTTGGAGCGGTGCTCACGGTGGAGATCAGTGTTGAAAGAAACAAAGTCTAATAAGCTTCAAAACGATTGCTTAAGCTATTGTTTTTTTTTTTCATCCTTCGCGGTGTTCCCCCATTCATCCAGTAGCGTAAATCCACCAAAATACTGTTGCTGGGTGTTTGTCGAAATTTTAATTTGATTTGATCATCATTATTCCAGCTCGTGATGCTTCGCCACTCATGACCCATCCCCTTCCTTCTACCCGTCTATTATACAGTTGGTGGTGAAATTCCAGAGGCAACTACGGATTTGTAAATATTTGTACTTATCAAAGAAATTACTTATTTGAATTAAATTTTACCCCACGTGCAGTTCAGGCGTAGCACGCGGCATCACAAGGGGGGAGGCCATTTCTCGGTAGTTTGCACATTTTGTCTCCGTGAAACCGTGAACCGAGGGACATGCACAATTAGTGCTTGCGTTTTGGGTGGGGGAAAAAACGGTAGAAGGTGACGTGCGATCGCGTTCGACAGCGCGCTGGGTGGTAAGGAGGAGGGAAATTCATTAAAATTCATTCCATTCATTCATTTGTTGCAGCTGTAAGGATGGGGTAGGGGAGGCGGCGTTTGAAACAAACGGAATCTTAAAAGTAAAATAATGCGTTCCGGAAAAATGCGATCATCGTTGTTTTTGGTGGTACACAAACGCACATACGCTGGCCCAGCGCGATCACCACAGCGTGACGGTGTGAGAACACTACGCGAGCGGTTTGGGGGCGTGAAGAAGGTCAGTGGACGACAGGGGGAGGGAAAAGGTGCAACTGAAGGTGGGTGTGCAGGAATGGGAATCCAACCCCGACAGTAATTGCCACTAAACATCGCCTTTTTATACGCGTCCGTCAAAATTAATCTCCGGCCGGAGGATGAGCGCGACCCGATCTTGGAACTCAGCTTGGCGGAGCATTGGAGTTCGCAAACGATGTAGTACCCCGAGCGAAGGTGTGAAACGGTCGGTCACTCGGTAAAGGCCCATCATATTATTGGTTGAGTGGTTGAGGGGAGTGCGGGGGAAGAAAAACCACCACACACAGAACACACGGCCAACGGTAATTTTTCGTCAAGGTGCCAGCCAGCAAAAGGCAAAAAGAAACGCCATCATCATTGGGTAGAGCTTAACAACAACAGCAACAAAAAGTACAAAATAACGCACACACCAAATCAGCGGCATCTTACAAACAAATGCACTGGAATGGTGGTTGGTAAGAGTAGTGAATGAAGCATCGAAAAAAAAAAGAGATAGAGAGAGACTTCACCAATCCCCGCGAGTGAGAGATTTTTGTTTCAATGTCCAAATTTCATTAAACCATCCACAGATGGGTTGGGAGTGGGCCTGCGAAGCCAATTCGCCAGGATGGTTAATGTAGAAAGCTTAATGCCATCTTGCCAGTACACTGGGTGAGAGGTCACCGTGCCGAGCGACACCCGAACCCGAATGCCAAAAGCAACACCGATGGGTGATATGAGCTTTTGGACAATTTTGGTGCTGCATCAGCGCATCAGGAGTGCGTATCAGTGGATCAGACGTGTGCAATCATAATAAAACGCAAGATATTATATGTACAAAACGTACGCAGCTCGGAACGGCATAAAATGGTTCAAAAATGCATTATCACTCTGCAAGGGGGAGGTATATTGGTCGGTCGGATAAATCCGCATTAAGCTGAGTGGCCATACGACTCGATGGAAACGAAAACGAAAAAATGAAAAAAAAAAGGAAGGTGATGCTCCCCAATAGCAAAAAAGGAATGATCGGCGGCCATGTGAACCAAGAAGGATAAGCAGGAAGGTGAAATGAAAGCTTGTCTCGTTCCTCTGCAAATGTGCATACCTTGTAGCCTGCCAGTCACTGTGGCTTGGAGTGCCGCACATTTTGCATTCGAGATGGTAGTTTATTGATTTTCACGCTCATCCGGAAGAAGAGACCGTCGACAACGGGAAGCCTCAACCAGAGAAAGGGGGGGAGGGGGTGGGTAGGATGCTCAGTTTTGCAGCCACAGGTTGTTGTTTATGTGGGAGATCTTTAATTGGCTCCGAAATTCGATGCACATATCGCGTTCCGCAGTGAACGCTCGGTTTGGCTGGCGTGTCGTGCAGCAACAGTGAACGAGCTTCTTTATTGTCAACTCCCCTTAATCTTTCCATTCCCTTGCCACACCAAACTCTCCTGCTGGTTAGTTCCGAATTTTGCTTACCTTTCGATTGCAGTTTCTTTTCTCGGCAGCTTGGATGCGCGCATTTGCATTCGCATAGCCCCAACCGAAAGCGTGCACGCGCGTGGGATGCGTTCCTCCTGCTTTCCTGCTTTCTGTGCATTTCGCGAATTTGGACAGTTTTCTCAAATAAATAAAAGACTCCATGCACACTCTTCCCTGTCATCTTCCCTTTTAGCCGTTGTTTGCTGCTGTCTTGCCCGGTGATGATGAGGAAGATGATCATGATGAAGATCGTACCGTGCTGGGGTGATACATTGTTGGGCCGGGCGTGTGGCCTGCCGTAAAAGGGTAGTGTGCCTCATTTTATTTGGTCACTGCCTTGCGTGGTATCGTTAATGGTGCGAAAGGATGTACACGCGTGGTGACATTTTACAATGCTCGTTTGTTTGTTTTTATTTTTGGCAATCAACGCAGCCGCTCGATAAGGATCGTGGATCATTACCAGAACCTAAACGAGGAGGTCGTGTCTCTGCAATTATTATAAATTATAAAGTTGCATAAAAGCCTCCCTACGACGAATCGACCACAATAAAGAAACGTCAACATGACTAGGCGCTAATTTTAACAGCTTGTTTTGCGATTTCCTATCATCGATGCCTAGAGCCCTTTTTCTTTCCTTCAACAAAGTGTCCACTGCTACCCCATTATGCGCACCTAACAGGCCGCTTACAATGTAATAAATCTGCGGCATTTGATCAGTCCCTGTGTGTCAACAGTACGGGTGGTTGGTAGTTGGTGCAACCATATCGTCTGAAGTCGCGCGTGATCAATGGTACTACGCGGTAAAGTGATCGTTTCACTTGTCTCGCCGACGCACCGTCAACTGTTTGTGTTGCTGCAGTGACGACGTAACAGCGTACTATCGGTCGGCAAAAAAACTGCACTGTGTTGCGGCCGCTTTGCGACGTCTTATCGTGTGGGTCCCAAATGCAATCCGCTGCGCGTGGTTGATACAGAACATTTAAACCGCACAGGACACACATGACTGAGAAAACGGTACCGTCCGGTGTGCTGTCGATCCCTACCCACACACACACATATACTGAGACTTACGAGAACATACGGTTGAGGCGAATAATTTATTTAGCATTTGATAAAGCGTGTCCCAGCACGCCACAAAGAGGTTAACCCGGGGGTGGAAGCCTGGGGAGTTTCAGCAAGAAATTAGCTCTGCATGACTCCTGACTGCGATTGGGACGCGTGCGAACTCTGAAACAAACTTACAACTCTACGAGTTCATACACACACACACACACACACACACAGAGTTCCGCTGGGGTTGACACGTCGGTGTTGCACGAAAAATTGATTTCTCTCGAAGCGGGCGAGGGAGTTCCACATCCAGCCTTAAGTTTCCGAATGTACTTTAAGAAGGTGGAGGATTATATGCGATGTTTGTCTTGTTTGTTTCAGCAACCCCTTGCCAGCAAACTGTAATGTCTCGGTGGCGAGACAGAGGATACACCAAAGTCATACGAAACCTTCGTGTTGCGAGGGACCTGGTTGGTAGGCAATGGGTGAGCAATATCTAGGTCGAACACCTGCAATTTGAGACCTTTTGCAGACACGACGACGAACAACGTTTTGGGAGGAGAGAGCCACACTCGGTGCAAAACAGTTGCCGGACCAAACGATGAAAAGAATCCGACGTGCGGGGAACCTCAAACCGCCTATCCGCAGACGAGCGATGAAAGTGTATCGTTTTACCGTATCGACTCCCTCCCGAAGATCTCCCGTTGGGCCGAGGAAAATTCGACGCTTCTATCAATCGGTTCGCTTTCGTTTTCCCTGTTTTCTTCGCTCCTTGCTGCTGTCGAAGTCTTCCCCGTCTTCGCTCCCCTTTGTCCGACGAACAGGGTCAAGCGGTGGCGAATAAAAGGCCCCCTTTGAACGAAAGAATGTCAGCATACGTGCAAGTGGGGCCATGATGGTGGTGAGTTTCGTTATTTGATCCCACTTCCCGGTGAGCTATGATGTGTCTCGGCTGGGTTGCGAGTTTCACACAAGGCCGACCGGGAGCTTTCTTATGACTGTTTCGTGTTCGTGAGTCGGCAAAAGATGAAACCATGCTTTTCTGTTTCAAGCACTTTTTATGCAACTTTTTGATTAAAATAAATAGCATTTAATTGAATGAAGTTGCATAATTAATCTTTTCCGCGCTCGAGGTCTCTCGATAGCTCTCGCAACAACGTATGTGTGACTCATCGATACAGTATGACACAGATACACCCAAAGACCTACCAAAATCAATCATCCATTAGCATTGATCTGATTCCGAGACGAAAGAATGCAAAACGAATCAGCCACACCGAAAGAGGGCGTCCATGGAAGAATCGACGCAATCGCCACAATAGCCTCCACCTGCCAAATCCGACAGCTTCAATCTGTGGCTTGTCTACCCAACCCTCAACTCCCTCAATAGCACCACATACCACCGAACAGAGCGACGTTGAACTAGGGAATTTCCCGGTCCTAGATCAACCTTTTCGGCTGCCCGCAATGAGGGAGAAGAGACGAAGGAGAAGTGAGCACATAAGGACAAAGGGTTGGGTTCGGCCTAGGCTTAGTGTTGTATGTGTTCAGAGGAATCTTGTGTGCCCTCGCCAGCACCACCATCGTGGGAAATGGACGACAAAATATCTTAAATGTGTCGCTAATTGTTGTTGACCTTGTTTGCCGAGGCGTTCCATGTCTGCCGGTGGTGTTGGTGGTGGAGTTTATAATTTCGGTATTTCTACGAGCTCTCTTTGTAGCTTTGTGTATTCTGCCCGAACTGTTGACAAGGCAGAAGGTATTGCTGCTTAAAAAATCATAAATTGTTGACAATTTATGTAGCGAGTTGTTAAAATGGCACGCATGGATAATGTACTTGTCAGGCTCAACATTTTCATCTTGTCGATGGTGTCAGCAGCAAGGGCACAAAATATTGAATATCTCAAAAAGCAAACTAAAAGCTCACTGGGATTCGTGTAATAAGAAAAAAAACGTATCGGAAATTGGGATCGGGCAACAGAATTGCCTCTGGGGTATGTTGGAATTTATTCTACTCCATTACCACCCAAGATGGTGTTTGGGGAGCGGCACACAAAAACAGCAAAAACTGTCTTTACACACGCACACAAACATACACATCGAACGAAGACATTGGGTCCGGAACACCCGTTCCGAAACGGCACAGTTCGATCGTGGCAACGGATTAATGAACTATCATTACGCTGATTGCACAGGGCCAAGAGAGTGGGGCCGCGCAATTTTCGAAACCTTTCTATTTCCAGTAGTGACGTCTTTTCCGCCCCCGATAGAGAAAAGCGTTTGACTTGGTGTATATGTATGGGTTTGTGTGTGTGTATGTGTTTCGAAGGGCAAAACGCGACGTTGGAGGGCGATTTATGACGGTGTGGCCTTAACCGCGGAATGTTTTTTATTTCTACTTCGGTTGCGTAGTATGTTGCGATGATGCACACTCTTCATTGATTGTTTTTTTTTTTGTTGTTGTTATTAGGGATGATGTGTTCTGGTGGGTTTGGAGTCACAAAGAGGCTTAATTTAATTCACAGTATTAGTTGTGTCGCTATGAGATGTACAGGAAGACATGAATACCTTACCCCAGAAGCAAGGAACATCACAAGAAGATTGTGTTTATTTACCTGTAGAAGAAAAGAGAAACAAAAACACAAATTATTATTTCTTCCCACACCCGAGTACCTCCTCGGAAACATCTTTCATACACTGCTAAACGCGTCCTAAACGACAATGTTTACCAACGGCAACACCATTCCAAAACACCAGTAGCATAACGACGCATAGATCGTGTAATTAAACAAGCACTTTAAATCGCAACACAAGTACCGGGCGTGCGCACACCATTTTGTGACTCACTCACATACTCAATATCGCAAACATACCATCAACCGGTACACACACTCTACCAGACCAGGTGGATCTACAAATCATCCAATTGCAGTTGCAATGCCCAACCCAGCCCAACACATTCGTTCGTCAATCGCGCCAATGGTGTAATCGTGGTGGAAATTCATTCCTGACCAGCTCATTTACGCGGGCACCTGGTTCTTGGCACAAACGGAAGGCTCGTTATATTATGGTTGGTGATGGTTTGGGGAGACAGGAGAAAAACTGCCACCACGAACCGAACCGAATGCTGATGCTCGTGATATTATCGTAAACATTCGACCACTAGACAGTGTGCGCACTGTTACGTCAATCGGAGCAGTAATGTCTCTATTTCTGCTGGTGGACATCGACTCACCCTTACGAGCCTCCCCTCTTCCTCCCTGTGTCCATATTCATGTTAGCACGGAGATATAAAATTTTATTATCGTTCGTAAACATATCGCTTCTTGGCGGTGGGCTTCCCTCTCTTCCATATCGTCGTTTTGCTCCCGTTTTTTAGAGGCGTACGACCCACCCCTGGTACACGATCGATCGACTACTATACTATACTTGCGGCAACCGTTCAGCACGGCGTAGTGCGGGTAGTGCGTGGCCACTCCTTTTGGGCTTGAATCGTTTGAAAATCGTTTACTTACGCCCGAGTCATTTATTTCTCTTCCTGCGCTGGAGCCACTACGCCAGTACGTGCTTTATCGATCGCGATAGCTGCGGGCACCGGGTTGTAGCTACAAGCGCTGTCTTTGCAATGATTACCCTTGGGGACAAATGTCGCACTGGACGGTGGCGATGGAGTGGCGTCTTGAGCGTTTGGGCTTCGGGGTGTGGAACGATCCTGCCGAGGAATGTACACCCTATTACAAAAACCTTTTGCACTTATCCTTCTACCACGATCAGGAATGTCATGAGAAATATTGCGTTTTAAAGAAAGATATTTAAGTCCATTTTGTGTAACCCCGTTTCCACCCTTTCTCCAGTTCTACAGGCGAAGATTGCGTACACCATTGTTGTGCCTTCCAACGGGCAGAATGTTTGTATCCAATATCCGGTATAATGATCGACCATAGCTCATAAACGCACACAACATAACGGTGCAAAGAGGGGTTACCTTTTCTAGGAACTTGCGCGTGGGCTCGGCACACGAGCTGGCGGCTGCGGGTTTGGCGAGTTCGTTGATGGGGATGGGTACGATTCATACGCTCATGCTCACGGCAATAGCGCAATCCTCTTCAACCCATATTCGTTTCTATTCGATTGCCCCATGATGAAGCACTGAATGGAAATATTCTCCAAAGCCTGCAGGGGTTACCACCATCGGAGCCGTCCTACCTTCAACGTCCTCCCGATGGCCCCAAAAAACCGAGCGGAACCTACGGTTCGGCCTCGAGAAAACCTGTCCACCCTGCAGATGGGTTGTAAATAAGGTCCTGCAAAAGATGGTGAGGGGTGAGTGTGGGAGCGGGGTTGGGAAATATAATACAAAACACATTTTCCTGGATTTTGCTGCAGAGAGCTTCCCCCCCCCCACTCGCATAACATCAGGACCGCTGGCCGTGAGGCGTGGGCCGACCAACAGTGTACGGGGCGGAAAATTTTCCCTTTGCTCGTGACCATATGGTTAATGGGTTAACATGCTTTTCTTGCATTTCCTCCCATCGTGTTTCCCATCGTCCGCCCAACGTCCCGGCTGAATGTTGTTGTTGGTCAATCGGCCCACCAGAACTCGTCGTTCGTCGTTTGTCTATTTGGTTTCAAGTGAAGTTGTTCGTCGGGCTGAACGATCGACGATGTTCTTTTCGTCTTCCTTCAGCGGGATCGTACAATCAAGGGAGCGATCGCGAGATCTTTCGTGGGGAGGAATGCATTTGTAGTTGGGGCGGTTTGTGTTTGTGTGAGACATGAGTGCATAATTTATGCACGAAATGCAACAGGTAGCCAATCCCACCTTTTTTTTCCTTCCTGCTGTCTCGAAAATCTAGCGAGCGATCGTACCGTGTAACTGAGTTTTTTTTTATTTTGACAAACAACATCAACCAGTAAACAAGCGACGAACCTTCTTGCAACGGAGGCAGCATAATCGAGCAAAAAAAAAAAAACGAAAGACAACACACGCCTGCCTGTGACATCTTTTCGTCGCAAATGATGGCAAAAATTGCTGTTTTTTCCTTTGAAAACATGGACGTGTCGGAACGAGCTCATGCTTGTTGTAGAAAATAGCCCGACATGAGTCTGCAGACTGATTGGGAGACCTTGCGCCCAGCAACCCGAAGCAGGGCAAGCAGGCGAGTTGGCGCCCTTGGGCCGATGTGAAGCCCAACATGTTCCCCGCAACTGGAGGGAACGGTTAACTGGGAGGCTAGTGCGAAAAGGAACGCGATAGGAATCATGCGCTAATTGACGCTCGATACAGCGATGAAGCGCACTGTCCCCGGAATGCAACGTACAAACCAGACCATAATTGAGTCGTTTGGTGCAAAGGCCAGTCGTAGGGCTTGTTTTAAATATAAAATTATACGTATTTTCTCTTTCTCTCGCAGCTTTCCAACTACCACCATCATCATCATCATCGTCGGCCTCAAATACAAACAGAAGCTCTGCTTCGCTGCTGATAGCAATAATAGATCCAATAAAGAACGCCAAACCAAGCTTTCCTGCTTGCTCCAGGAGGGGATTGGCGGTCGCCAACAATTTTATAATGGTTCAAGGCTACTTCTTTCTCACGATTACCGGTGATCGGTTGCTGCCGCCGTTCGACGGTTGACGTAGTAGCTGCGGCGTATGGAAGCCGCGTCAGCTTCCCTACGGGGTAAAATCTGTCATATCAATCGCTACGGTCACGATTTCTGTGCCTGTGCTTGACGCGGGACTAACCTGCGCAAAAAAGGCATCCCCCTTCTGCTGATCTGTTTGTGTTTGTTGACCGGAGTTGGGTTAATCTTAATCTCGCTTATCATGTTGCACAGCAGCTCAGCACAGTTCCTCCCACCTGTACAGTGGCACGGTCCACCGGCGGTAGTGTAATCCTTCCTGCGACCTGGTGTGGGCGATCGACCTGTACAGCGTCTCAGACCATCGTTAGGCCAATCATAAATCATTTAATTATGCAATTATAATTAATCTTCGTTTCTACCGGGCATTCAGGGAGGATAGAAGTGGGGGAATGAAAATGGCATCCATTTGTCGCTCGAGGGGGGCGAACAACGCTTAAGACAGCAATCGTCACGGAACCAGGCTGTGTGGGGTCTGGTTTTCTGCTCCTTGTTTCTTCGAGTGCTTCCGGGTTCGATGCTTAAGAGTGACTACGAAGAAGATCACCTTTTCGGGTCGTTATTCCATCCACCCACACGGAGGTTCGGCGTCTCTTCCGATTAAATCAATCCCAACAAAAGGGAGTGGAATTCCTGCCAACCGGCCTGGGGGTGTGGTGTGTGGCATTTTTATTATTCTCCTTCCCTCTGCCCCTTTTCCACTTCACTCCTTTCCGCTGTGTCGATCCGGTGCAATAATTTTGCTCCTCTGATCGGTATGCGAGCTCAATTGGCGCGTTACGGGTTTGCCCTTGATCGTGAAATTATCCCTTCTCCAATAATGCGATATCTGCTCCCTCCATCCCCGTCTCGCTCTCTCTCACACTCCCATTGTTGTTTCCAAGTCGCCCGTTGCCATGTCGCCCCGGGGACACGTACTAATCAGTATTGGCTTCTGGGCGTACGATTTTCTTCCCATTGCCGTACCGTGCCGTAGCACGTTACATTGGTAGGCTGTGGTTTTCGTAGCAAAAAATAAAAGCTCTTGCAGCCAGGGCAGTTCTGTTTTTCCACCTCCGCAAATGCCAGGAAAGTGACGCCTCTGATAAATCACGCCTTAGTCCGCCGGCACGTTAGGTTTAACATTATCGGCCAGTGTAGCAGCAGAAGTAGGGTATTTATTTCACACTGGCTACGTTGGTTCGACCAGCTGGCCGCTCACTTTTTTTCGCTTCGTTTGAAACCATTGCGCGATCACTTAACCACCATCGGGGACTGACTGACAGGTGGTGGTCCACGTCGGTCGGTGATTCGGTTTTGCGTCAAAGGCGGGCGTAGGGCGAAAGGATATCGAATACGGGCGTCAAATTTGTTCTCAAACCTCAAGCCTTCCAGCACCTTTACCTTTATTCGATTGGATTTACGATAGACTTTACGGGTGCAAATCGGTTTCTCCCCCATTCTATTGCCATTATTCGCTTGAATGCCAGTGAACTTGACAGGCAAAGGCAAAAGGGCTACCGAATTGCAGTACGCTTGAACTTGACTTTGCCGCACGGTTGCGTCTAGATTGTGGCGTTACGCGACGCTGGTGGAGCTACAGCGTTGGGTTTTATGTCATTAGATATGTACAACTCCCCTGTTTGTGGAATATGCGAAGGGCGATTAGCAACACCATGCGGGTGGGTAACGGTTTATTTTGAATCGAAACCCGTTCAAAATGGATTTTTTATGTTCTTTAAAATGTAAATCCTAACAAACTTCTCAATAAATCAAAGGGTAAAGATTTTTTTTTAAACAGTGAACGGTGAGCATTTAATTAAAAATTAATTGCTTATTTTACACCCATACAACAACACGCCCTGGTTCGTCCATCAGCTGCGCCCTTTTGTACATCCCTTCATTGGTAACCGTGTCGCCCTTAATGGCGTAATGGTTGTAGCAATTATTAATTTTATCGCATCGAGCCGCCTTCAGCTGATCGATCTCTTGTACGCACCCCACAGTAACTGAGGGGCAGAGAGAGCGAGGTAGAGCGAGCTACATTTTTTGTAAGTCGAACGTAAAGGGAAGAACTACCAAACTAAAAAAAAAAACGAATGTTGCAACCATTTTGCCTTCAATCTTACCCGTCGATGATGACCCGCATGATGATGAACGAACTTTCCTCATGCCCGCAAAGTAATGGTGACGATCGATGGCCGATTGACTCGATTTTAATTAAGAGATTAATCTGTTGCATTGGAAAAACTGGCGCCGAGGGTTCGTGTGTTTCCCCTCGAGAGAGGGGTTCTGTGCTGCTGCGTGTTGTTTGTACGTGTATGTTGCGTGACATGACAAATGATATTTCTCCCTCGAAATACAGCCGGCTTTTGATGCCTTTGATCCTTTTGCAACACGGTTTTTCGCATCGCGGCCTTCAAAGACGGCAATCCATCCACGAGGTGCCTGCGGGCTTCATGAAAAATGAGACGTCTTCTGTCAAGGCCGCCCGACACGGTTTCGGGACGAGTTCGCTCATCACGAGCCCGATCAAGCCCTGCAGCCCTACAGAGTGGAAATCATCATCAGCATCCTTTCGGAAGTTCCTCCTCCTGCAGGAAGTTTGGTGCGATTTTTTGTGTAAACATGTTTGCGTTATTGGTGGAGGAATGGCAGAGGTCCTGAATGGTCAGTTTTTCCCTCACGAGAAGAATGCAACTGACTACGGCATTCATACGCGCGCTGTCAGCTTTGATTACTCGGATTTTAATCGATTTTTGATGACCGTTTTGCTTGCTGCATGCCCCGTCCGGTCAACCGATCCATCATGCATTCCTTCAAACAAAGCGCGCACACTAAAATGTATGTTTTAAAAGAGTCCACGTCCGTCTGTCAGCGTTCGTATGCTGGCTTATCCTACTTTTTCGTTTTATTTTACTGCCACCACTGCTTTAGCCAACCATTGTCGCTGCAGATCAACCTATCCGGTGGTACGGTAGACTAGCACTGAACTATTTATAGCCTTTCCGTCCACGTCACGGAAGACGGTATGATTTATGCCATCCTTCCGACGAAAAGCAGGCAAAGGGTGTTTGGTGTTGATGGTTTGCTCTCTGCCCGCAGAAATCACATCGTAGGCAGGCGTAGTGATCTGATCTGAAAAAATAGGTCCAAGACCGGCCGAAAGGCAGAAAACCAAAACAAACGGGCTCTTAAAATTGAAAGACTTGCGCGCGGTGGACCCGAAATTTCTTTCTCTGCAACAGAAATGTATCCCGGCGGAGAAATCCATCATCGCTAAATTTTGTTTTCACCCCCCGACGACCCTCGAGCGATTTTGGTTTGGGCGACGGCGAGTTTCTGAATAAAAAGCTTTACCAACATCACGGCGAGCCATGGGGTTGCATGGAGCACAGGAAGGAATTTCGAAATCGAACGAAATGAAAATTACCGCGGGCGATGATGCCGGTCAAATCTAACGACGGTGGCGTTAGTCCCGGACCGGGGGTCGCTATAACCTGTTTTTGGGACGGTTTTTATTTTCCAAAAGGAAACTGACAAGCCACTGGCACGCAACTGACGGGCAGATAGCGGACGTTGTAAGCCCTCGAGGAAAAAGTGACACCGTTAATACTTGGATAATCGAATAAGCTCACACTAGCTGACGTTGTCATCGGAGGGAACCCTTAATTAATACTGGGGTGGAGCTTTTTTTTCAATGATCAATATGTTGAAATTAAATTTACCAACACAATTTCATGTTTGTTTGCAAAGGAGCTTACTACTTCGGCAAGAAAAGTATCGTTTATGTAACGCTTACTGAAAGAGTTGAAACAACTTAACCAAACTAGACATAATGAACCCACATAAATAGCTTCATGAAGTGGAATGCACCATTTCACCCACCACCAGAACGCTCGTCCGTCAAAAGTTCTCGGACGCCATCAGATGCTCCAAAAGTGGTCCAATTGTAGCAGCCTTGAGAGATTCCACTCAGCACCGTAATTGCTTTTAATAACACTTTATTACCGCGCGGTGAATTTATTTCCGCCACCGTTTGTTTCACCCGTCGGCGGCATCGCTCTAGAGCCTGTGCATTTTGAGATTTGAACCACTCCCCCACAAGTTGGTCTGATCGTCTTGGGTCGTCTGTGTCCGTAACCTTGCCTGAGCCGTAGTAACGTTTGGGTTGCCGATTGCTTTCGCCGCTCAGCCACCAGTGCCAGCTTCCGAAGTTCAAGGGAAATAAATCAGAAAAAGCTTCATAAAACTGTGCGCTGCCTTTTTTTTGCCGGTGCATGAAGGCAATAATTTTCAGATGCTTGGGTCAGAAGAGGTTATTTAACTATTACCAAGCTCGCGAACGTACTGCCGTCGATACTGCGTCGACTGGCCAGAGATGTCGTGCGAGGCCCGCAGACGTCCAGAAGCGTCGATCGCGGAGGGGTCAACTGATGGCAGGAGCTTCTGGGCCACGGGTAACGATAGCAACTCAGCTGCTGCTGCTGCTGCCACTAAGCCCTCGGCTTAAGCGCCACACGTGGACGCGCGGTGGACGCGCAGACAAAGGTCACCGGATTAAAGAGGCGGTGGAAATTAATTGGTACTCGTTGCCCGGCCAGGCTACTAAATAACTACTTGACCCGCTTCTGATTAGCAGCATAAATCATATCGGCATGAGCTAATACCTTCCTGCGCCGTGGAAGAGCGACGACTGTGCCCTTGTGTTGCACTATCTCGCCGAGGGGCATCTAGCAACCGCCGAAAGGGGCGGTACCGGGACGGTGGTGAAGCTGGGAGATGTTTTAGATTTTTCTTTTCTAATAACTGCCTCCAGCAAATCAGTTTCCTGTTCAGCGAGCAAAACCGAAACCGGCTCCAAAGAACACGCGGTGCTACGCGCCAGCAAACGTTCAACAGACTGGAAGAGGGCAGACGACGAACTCGTCGACAAAATGTTGGACTGTTGAGTTTTCGTTTTGTTCCCGCGCCCGTTGGCTCATATTTATATGGTGTTTATTTCCGTCCCGACGATAATTAGCATATTCGTTACAATTGATTCGCACACTCGGAACCAAGGGCCAAACATACAACCACTCGCTCGAAATCCCGAAAACCCCGATTCGGATAGATTTGATGTTTCTCTCGTTTCCCACGGGATGGACGACGTGAAACACACACACAGTTGCCACATTGTCTTTTGAACCAGATGGGGTCAGTTCACGTCGATAGCATCTGACACGGTTGTGGGGTTGTAAGCAAGGAAATTCCTCGCCCCGTCCATAACCTCACCAGTGTGTGTGTGTCGCGGGTGAGATTTGAACTAGATACGGATTGGCCCAGCGTGGCGTGGTTCAGCGTTCCGTTTCGGGCTAATGCACGCACACCAGGCGATCGAAGCGACGCGTTGCTTGATCGACGCTTCTGAGAGTGACATAATTTGGGCCTCACTCTTGGCTTGACGCCTAATTGACTTTTTCACTTTTAGTCAACTGCTGCTCGTCAAATGTACCGGTTTGAGTTTGAGTCTTAGTTTTGTGGAACGGGAACAAAGGACAACCAAAGATCGGAAGGAGTGCGTGAGTTTCTGTACAACCCGCAAGGAGGAAAAAAAAAGCCACAAATGGGAAGAAGTAAAACTAATGCTGCTGGTAGTGTGTGATTCTAGCCATTACCAGTCAATAACTTTCTCCAAGAAAATGGTGTAGTAAAACGCAACCGAAACAAAAGCTCCCCGGTCCAAGTCACACTTCAACCCCATCGATCGCATGTCCCCCGTGATACACGCCATCGGTGTTTGGACGCAGGGGTGGGCTCGGAACAAAATTTGGTCTAATTACCGGCAGGGTCCACCTAACCGGTTCAATTTCCATGAGATTAAAGTCGTGCAACAGCAACGGTATGGTGCGATGGAGAAATAATGATTCCGGCTGTGGCGGTGGTGACGATGGACCCTGGCAAGGTTGACGTATCAATATGGACGTGCGGCAGGAAAAATCACGTTAAAGCAAAAGCTGGGTACAAGCGTCGCAAGTCAGCATGATTGATTTTGGAGTTTATTGTTGTGTTCGAATGGGAAGCGTACAAAGAAATCCAATTTAATATTAAATTAATGAGAACCTTATTGCTTTGACCTATTGGTTAGCAAATGGCTGTGTCATAGCATGCGAACGCTTGTTGTACGCGGACGAACCCCGATAAGGGGGAAACAGCACCTTGACTCAACAACAAATCAGCCAGCCACATTAAGCAGCATATCTAGTGCAAGCCACAAACATAACTGAATTAATCTGATAAAATCCAATTTAATGCCTGCTGCATGCAAAGTCCAGAAGAATCACCGCCTAACTCGTGGCATCTGAACAGCGAGCAGGATGTTGTTGTCTTAGAAGACGTCGATAGAAAACGAACCCACTGACAGCTTGAGACCGCAGCCGCCGCTAGTAAAGCCCACAATGACCGAAGAAAAGCCAATGTTTTTTGTTGTATGTGTGTGTGTTGCTGAGCTAGCTGCTGGTTGTTTGGTTGCTCTGTTGTTTACTCCCTTTTGCGGTTCGGATCGTCCGCGCGGTGGTAGCGGAATATCAAGTCACGACTTCAATAATATTTACCCTTACAAACACTTGTAAATTATCGATACCGGATCTCGGGAGTGTGGCAGGGCACCGGCCCCACAATGGGGACTTTTCTAATTCCAGCTTTCTCACTCTCTTACTCTCTCTTATTCTCTCTTTCTTTTCGTGCCCCCAGTGCTCCCGATTGCTAGTCCTGGTGGCTTACATCTACCTTCTTGTGGGTTTTGTTTTCTCCCCTTTATTTCACCTCGATGAAGTTACTCGATCGTCATCATACTTTTTTGACAGACGCGGATTCGATGTATGGTTGTTTTTTTTCTTGAATTTAAAACACGGATTCCTCCAACCGGATGACAGGACCGTTACAAGTTTGTGTATGTGTGGCAATAGTATATGTCTGTTCCCCGTCCCCACACACAGGCGCGCTAGAATGCGAATAAATAGGGTCGTCAAGGTGTAGTGTGTAAGGCGCAATAATAATAAAGGCTTGTCAAGGGACCCACGATCGCGTTGCCGTTTGCCAGTTGGTCGCGAGTACCAAGCCCTAGCCCGTGCGGGCCCTATAATTACATAATATCGATTATTAATTTATAGCGAAGTATTTTTTTTCCTCCGTACATTTTTGTTGTTGTTGCTGATACTCTCTGCTGCACCGATTTCGTCAAACTTCTTTTTTATCGCTCTATCACTATTGCCCCGTGCCTGCGTCAATCAAGTGATCCTCAGTATCCAGATCCAACCCGATCGTATGGTGTAGGGATATGTTTCAACCTGTATGTGTATCTGTGTGTGTGTGTCCGGATCTGCACTCTCGTACATTCCACTACCACCCCTCATACCTTCTCCCTTCTTCCTATCAGCGCGCTAGTCTCCTTACACTCATGAATATTCAGATCAAGCGCAATGTTGTACTTCATGCCACGACATTTGCGACATTCCATGCGACATCGAGATGATCGCAAAGCGTGATCCGCCGTCGAATCCACGTACCAACTGGGCTTAGTAGTAAAATGACTACGATACAACAAGCAAAAAATCAAACATTGCGCCTCGAGTCGAGGGTTACTGTGCTGGGAAGGGCATGTGAAGCACTGTTGCTAGAGAACCGGTTGCTAGAGTTGTTAGGAGAGGTTACATCCGCCTCCAAGATAGCTCACATTATTCCAGCTCAAAGTAAAGTTAAAAAAGAAATTATGAAAATTTTGTTGCCGAATTTCTTCAGCATGGCGTTTCTTTAGCAGTGTAACCTAAAAAACCGTCCAGGCAAAAGCTGCAACATCGTTTCATCGTTCTCCTATAACCGCTAAGCCCTGGCAATCAGTCAACGTCAGGCCCGGTGCAAGTCGTCAGCACCAAGTCAGATTAAATGCCAGAATGCACCGCGTCGTCGTTGTTCCCAGGCCGGCGTAGCGTAGGAGATGCCCGATACCTTCGGGCGTGCCGTTAATACGCGAAGCTTTACGGTAAATGATTGCGAATAAAACACGTCTAAATGGTATGATAATTGTCCGCACACCTCCCGCGCACTCCCGGCGGCTTGGCCACACTCACACACACTCACATAGATAGAGCGTAACAAGCCTAGAACCGGAGAAGGAAATTCAAGGACGCACAGCTAACGGTAGTTTCCGCTGCTGCACCGTTGTAATGTATCTAGTTTTTGTTGTTAAACCCTCGACGGGTAAGGTTCGCTTCCCCTCTAACGATGAGTGTGAGCGTTTCGCGATGTGTGTGTGTGTGTGTGTGTGTGTGTGTGTGTTAGTGTGTAGAGTGCAGATAGTGATCTATCGACATCGAAAATTAGCGACAAGAACACTAGGCACGGGGCAGTGGAGAATGCCCATAGAGTTTCAATCTCTCCAGCGTGGAAAGCATTTATAAGAAGGGCGAAGGAGAGTGCTTTGCTTGTGAGTGTGTTGTTTCTATTGGAGAGCTTGCTGCGAGATGCAATTAGAGATGACTGGTACTGGCATCAAACCGACGGTGTCACGGTGGAATGGAAAATGGATGGCAGTAGGCCGGTGAGTAGTGCAATTTTCACTCATTTCGCTGAATTCACTCTTTGCGCCTTTACGTTTTCGCTGGAAGCCATATGACAAATGTTTGCATAAGATACGGGACACGAACGGAATTTCTCTCACCAAGGGGACTTGTTTGCGTGTTAGCTTTTGTTTTGTCATGCTTCTTTTAGTTTGTTTGTTTCCGTCCACGGTGGAATCGTATCTAAACAATCGAGTACGAGGCACATACCGGGTGTACACCGCCAACACAGCGAGATAAAACCGTTTTTTGTTGCTGTTTTTGTTGGTTCGATTGGGCTGATGTGTGTCCTGGTGCAAGCCGGAGATTGGGTGGTGGCGACGTGCGACACTTGCCTTGCACGGTGACTGATCTGCTGCTCGTCGATCGACCATCGAAACCTGTCAAACGGGAGATTAGAGCACTGCGATTAGAGATCGCACGTGAGAGAGGTGTGGGGGAGGAGTGGGAGGGGTGCACGAGTGGACAGAAAGAGAAAAGAGCTTATCTACGACGACCGCAAGTGGTTTGGCATCAATCTTCCTTGAGTCGGCGGGCTCGGCCAATACTTCATCCGGCTGCTGGATTCATGCTGTTGCTGCCTTCTCCTGAATCTGGATCCGTTCCGTACCCGATGGATGACGGTGCGGTTCGTTTGCAAGGCGAAAGGGGGGTTTCGAGCAAACACAAATCGTCAACCAGCGCCTGACTTGACTCCGGTGACTCCGAGACGTCCAAAGTGTGCTTCATCGTGACGCCGTTGATCACTTTCGCTAAGCATTAGTTCGCGTATTTTTGTTTTTTTTTTTTTTTGCAAGCTTCTTCTACCCTTTGCTCTCTACGTCCCCTTCCGGTACAGTATCCTCCAGCTATCGAGCAGTTTACCGATCGAGTACAGTTTATGGGGTTTTTGTATGGGGCTGGGTAGACAACGCATAGTACGGTACATAAAGTGTTTTGGCAGAACAAACACTGAGCAAACATCGCAAGTGTGACTTGGTGCGGAAAATGACATCAAGGTTGTTCGTTTGCGTGTTTAATGCAGAGAGAGAAAAACAACACACACACACACACACACACACACACACACACACACACACACATGTACAAAAATTAACCTCCCTGGCATCGATATTACCAATTTTATCGTTCATTTTCATTAACCCGTCCAATTACACCATCTAGCACGGCATCAGGCGAGCCGGCGTGTTGTGCGCCGTGTGTTTCGACGGTGTGATGAAATATCT